>BOPP01000068.1:5804154-5816701 GCA_017312745.1 Gryllus bimaculatus | reverse complement strand
TTTCTTTAATAAATACCACATACATCATTTTAAATATCAGTAGTCTTCGCGCAAATGAAGCAAAATATGGGCAATACTAAAAACTAATATTTTCTCGGAAACGGTTTTCCTTTGACATTTTGCGTAGATAGTGCTAAAATAAATGAAAGTGCCAACTATTCCATATTACCATGAATACCTGTTTAATATTTGCACATTCTCTACTACTGATGAACATGTGTAGTGACAGCGTTCGCGCGGCTACGAAAATATCAACTACTTTTCTTCTTATAAGACTTTTTTATCTGGAAATATAATCCTCTACATTATTTTTATTTCATTTGCGTCTGTATTAGCTGATAACCCTGAGTTTTTCGGGCCATTTATGTATCACAATTACGTATTAAATAGCCAGCTCGACTCTCCCTCCCCCTCAACTCCCCTCAGCAACTCCCACCCCGATCCACAGCATTCCAGCTCCCCTCTGGGTTTCTTACTTGCTCTGCATCTCCCCGCTCACTCTGCCGCTCTATCTGCAGCTGACTCTTCCCGCTCTGTCCGCATCGTCCACTCTACCTGCACCGCACGATCTGTCCTCACCTCACGCGCTGTTCGCACTCTGCTTTTAGGAGTAACTTTGCGTTTAAGAATTATGTTTTATAAAATAACTTCTGGTTTAGAAGGTTACTAATTTGTATGTGGACCATTTTCTTCAGAATAGTTGGTCACAGCTAGAGAGAGCCTTCAACAAAAAAGTGCTGGCCATATTTTGGTCTACGATACTATCCATGAATATCTGATCATTTAAATAAGATTTTACACCGTATTTTGTATTAAGGAAAACTACAGGATTTGTTATATACATTTTGTGCGACTCAGGGTTAAGGAATTTACCACAATGTGATATCAATCTGAAGGCTGTGGAACAGTGTGAGGACGTGGTATATAATTTTATTTAATTCATAAAGACGCTTCTTAATGATCCATAATATTCCCGTACAATGCTTCTTTTTCATTTATGGTGTTACTACGGTGCCTCTGACCGGAATCTTATAGCTTGAAGTCCCTAAGGTGGCAGGATTGTCGACACTAGCGCGCCTCAGTCGCTGTCCGGAGAAGAAATCTAGCGTCCGGCTGCACTGATCGGTAGTTTTGCTTGGTTTCTCCGATCAACACCAGGCGAATACCGGAGCACTATCCTAACAAACGGGCCACGGACCTCGCGCGACCTTTCCTTCCTCTTCCTTGTCCTAACCTCACCCCCTACTAACACACACATATGTGCACTACACTACCATACCATGAGTTTGGTCGGTAGCTTAGAGCTTTTCTCGGCTGGGACGATTCCCCACTGGTGAGGGATACCTGGTTGAGGAAAACCTCACTAGCAGACGGTAGGTCGGCGCCGGATCTCACCATCTTGCGAGTGAACTTTCACTGCTCTCCTCCTCCCGTTGCGGGAAACATTCACTAGTCTTACGAGACTAATGACCTTAGCAGTTGACGCGTCCGAAAGCACGAACAACCAACAAATTATCACCTACGGGTGAAAAAAAGTGTTTGTTGTCAATTAGCCCGGGCACTAAAGGAAATGGCGCTCGCACTACTGCCTGCGGTGTAGCAAACTAAATGTCCTGATGTATTCTAGCTTACATTTTGTTTTACAGCACTCCTGGAAAACAGCACACATACACACATGCATACATACACACGTACACACATTCATATTCACATACGCATACACACACATAAATACTAGCACCAACCCTACTCTTTCCGCACCCAGCAACAGATAGCTCAACAAAATTTGCACCTTGTGAAGCTACATTTGTCTACTGCTCTTGCGTTAACCTTCCCTCCTCTCGTGTGTTGATCGCCCATATCTCTCACAGGTCCAGGGGCCATGCGGCTGCGGGAGTGGGGCTATGTGGCAGGAGGGGAAAATCTCCTTACTTGGACTTCTTCTATTCGCTTCTTTTTTAACCAGATGATGGGCTTCCTGGGCGATGAATAAAGTCACGCACCGGCTGGAAAGGGTAAGTTCTGGACAGAGTAGCCGAAGTAATTTCACAATGGATCTAACGGATCACCATTTTTATATATTGTATTTTTCGTCGATTTGGACTAAAGAATACATTTTTACCTTTTATGTCATTTTGAATGCATTTTCAGCTGATGAGAAAACGAACTGATATCTCATTCTCTCTCATCCCATCGCAAGTTCACGCATCCAATCTAATTTACAGAATGTTTCATTTGATGTAGTTTGTCCGCTATTATTTTTCCTCCTTTTGAGAAGCAAGCGCAAGTCGAGCCGGCTCCGTGGGGTCCTACGTTCAGCCCCCGGCGCGCGCTCCGTGATGGGGAACGGCGCCAGCTTTCGGCGCGAAGTGCAGGAAGAGCGCTGCGCCAAATCGCTTCTCGATTGTTCGCCAGCCGCTTGCCAATATTCAGCAGCCGGGAAACAATAGCTATCGGCGGACGTTATCGCTGCAACGTCGCATACGGCTTTCGCGTCGTGACATTAATGCATTCTCCATTGTTCGTCGTTTATCAGAGCCCGCTCTCCTTGTGATTTAGGGCTTTAACAACTCTCCAGGGCGTGTCACATTACTGCTAGGCCTGTGCAAAAGAAATATCGCAGAAACACGTTGGTAGGGAAGTAAACTTTGAAATTAGTATACTTTGTCATGTTTAGAAATTAGCGTACAAGTATGAACATAAAATGAAAATTGAGAAAACGTTCCAGTTATAATGATAAGCAAATTTGGCGGATTTATAACGAGAAACACTTGGAAGAAAGATACATTCCAGGAGAAAACATACTAATATGAAATAAATTCAGAAAGACACATCCATTTTTACTTGTAAATTTGTGAATTGTGAATTTTATCTGAATTTTAGCATATCATTCTGAAGATATACTGCTATTATTGATGCAGATAAGTAATTTAGATTTGCAAATTTCACGATATCGTGCATATGACGTCATATCTGAGTGCAGGCAAGGGACCTCGCGCCTTTAGTCCTCTTTTCTTATATCCACGTGTCTCCAGTGGTAGTTTGCAATTTTTACTCTATGACAACATTAGGGAGACTATTGGAGTTGAATGATGATGGTGAACAATTTCAGGAGAGATCATGTTTGAGAGTGGATATATGATATGATAAACCAACTACGCAACAGCCAGACGAAAAACAAATTCTAGAATTACACGAGAGTTGAATTCATTGTCTTCAGTTCCAATATTTTAGACAACGACCAGACTGGCATCAATATTTAATCGTATACTTCTTATAATTCAAAGCTTTTTTAATTGTCAAAAAGAATTATTGTTTTACCAGTACTTACAAACAAAACTATTTCAACATTTTCATATTGTAAGTTTTAAGATGGGAGGTCTGCATCTTAATTTCTGAAATTCGTAGTTTTAATTCGAGATATACACCGATTATTATTATTATTATTATTATTATTATTATTATTATTATTATTATTATTATTATTATTATTATTATTATTGAAATAATATTAGACAACATTTATATTTGAACGATCTGCAGGTATCCCATAAAACAGCACAATCGCAGGGTGCATGTAGTATTTATGTGAAATAATGCAGTTTTTGACAAGGAACTCTGAGAATAAAAGATAGGGACTCGACATTAGTGTGTATCACAAAACGACGCTGACACGCGCCTCATACCCAGTGGGGTCGGCACACCTACTCGAAATTGAATCCTACGAGTAGATACTGTTTCAGGTTGGGAGAGATACGGTAATACGTAAGGCCATAAACATTTCAACACGAACTGACAAAGATCATCACAGAAGGAGAAGGACAGAAAGGGGCTAGAAAACGAATCATGTGTTGCATTGAATTGTTGTTAAACAAAATAACAGAATATTAATTGAGTGTTGAATTAACAAATGACATATAACTCTCACGTCATAATTGTCTTCTAGTATTCTAAATATATTCGTAACTGTTCTTATTTTCTCAGCCTGGAATAGTGATGGATTCGACTTCTTACGGCGAGAAATTGACACTTCACTGAGTAATATACAATTGCAGCAACATCTTTTCCTATGCACACATTTTCTCTGTTGTGACCTACTTGACCTAGTTTTGCGGCGAGACTGAATGGCTCAAATACCTCGAACAAACTCCCCAGCTGTTCATTAAGAGTCATTCTCTGAAGCCGGTTATGCAACGTGTGTGGTATATTACGGGTTGATTAAGTTGGTTGGCTACTGACGGCAGTATGTGCTGTGTGTTTGGTTTCCGTTATACTGTTTTCACTTTCACCAACAATTTTGATCTATATTTATTTACTATTTTATAAGAAAAAACAAAGCTTAAATACTTCCTATACTCTAGCTTCGATTTCTGCTTTAAAGCCTCTTAAAATTAGCACAGTGATCACTGAAAGTTAATAATTCTATTGTATAACATTTTGTGGTGTTAAACATGCAATTAGTACACAGTTTTACAGGACATGAATTGGCTAAAGGGTCCTTTTTTTAAATAATTTATTTTCCTTCATAGGCAGTTAATACCTTACACGATCTTTAACACTGAAATTTAAAAAGTTTTTACGAATTACTAGATGGGCTGACAAATTAGACGAAGAGTAAGGTTGAATAATTTGCTGCACTTCGTAAACTCCGCTCTCTTGCAGATTGATTATGTAAATATGTCTAAAACAGACTACTTCTGTAGTGACAAGGGTCTGGTTATCCAGAATACGTCTCAACTAAGAACATCAAAAAATACACGTAAGCGCAAGGTGTTAGTTGGGTTGCCTTCTCCGCAGGCGCTAGCATCGAGTCCCGTAGGGGAGCAGGTCATGACATACTTGCAGACTTCTTGAGATAATTTAGCTACTTGTGCCTCTAAGAATCCTGGAAAAATTAATTTGAGTACTTAATTCATAATAATCCTCATATAGATTACTTGTTAATTGATAAACGTATTTTCTGAAACGTAACGAACGAACTATAGAGAAATTTTTCTCTGAAATTTCTTCGTGCTTAATAATGTGCAATATAAGATACCAGTGTTGAATTAATACCATATTAATATTCATACCATATATTGCAGAGTGATTTTTAAATTGTATAAATGTATCCTTCATTCATTGCGGATAATTGTTCTTCATATTACTACATTCTTGGAAAATAATTTATATATATAATTGTCACCAATTGCGTCACCTTGTTGATCGCAATTACCCTCAAATAATATATTCCGAGGTCGTAAATAAATCCAAATTGAGACCATGTTACTGAGTAACAATGCATTTTAATAATTAAATTTGTCCTGCTTAGTGGTTAGAGGAGCTGAGCGTAAACCAGTAGGTGCGGCATCGAATCTCGACCCGGGCAACAAATTCCTTGAACATATTTAATTAAAAGAATTTGCGCCAATTATAATTATCTAGCAGAAAAAAACAGCGTTCGCCGGGTGTTTCTTTAACATCCGCACCAGCGGATGATCACCAACAGGTTTCTAGTAAAAAAATCAACTCAATCTAATTTAGTAAAACCTCTAACTTTTATCTCGTCTGCTCAAAAGGTGTTACAAACATGTATTCAACAAAATGAACAGCAAACGTTCTAGATCTTGAACCATGTTTGTAGAACTTGCACCAACCCAATACATATTGATACATTAACATTGAGAAACTATGTGTGAATACTTCAAGATCTGTTTCGCATTTTTTTCTGCCAGTATTCATGTATATTAACTGCCAGAGTCACCCAGAATTGATCATTGGTTAGTCTAGCAAATTTTAAATAAAAATGCAAATTAGCTTTCCATTGTTGTGTGCGGCAAGAACAAGTTTATAACATATCAACAATTATCTTTCTTTTCTAGACTCAAATGTAAAGTAAAGTTTGATCTGGAGTGAATCAAATTACAAATCTCTCAATTGCAACACTAACTCACCATCTCTCTTGCCTAAGAGTTAAGAGAAAATGAGCGTTACAGCTGAGCGCTCCCTTCCCGCAGAGGGCGTTAAAAAGCCCCTTCGACGTCGCGTCGAGCCGCAGCTGCTCGTTAATCCAGCTCGTTAGGACGTTGTCTGGCGTCGAATGTCAACTTTGCTTCGTCGCCCCGCCCCGCTCCGCCCTGCCCCTCCCTTGCTCTCAGCTTGCCGCTTCGCCTCTCTGCGCCACGCCCTTCCTCTCTCCGCCCCTTCCGCCCCATTCCGCGACCTTGCCCTAACCTGCCCCGCCACTCTCCGCCTTGCACCCACGGCCTCCTTCGCGCGGCTCACTCCGCCCTGCAGTGTCTTCCTTGCTTCCCTGCCCGCCCCTTCCGTCTCGCTGCCGCCCACACTGCCCTAAACCGCCACCACGCACCCCCTCGCTCCCCACTCCTCCCCATCGCTTCCCCTCGCTCCCCTCGCTCCCTCGTCCCCTCGGCTCCGCTTCGCTCCCTCGCTTCCCTCGCTTCCCCTCGCTCTTCCCTCGCTTCCCTGCGCTTCCTCCTCGGCTCCCCTCGCCTCCCCTCGCTCCCCTCGCTCCCTCGCTCCCTCGCTCCCCCTCGCTCCCTCGCTCCCTCCTCGTCCCCTCGCTCCCTCGCGTCCCCTCTCGCTTCCCCTCGCTCCCCTCGTCCCCTGCTCCCCTCGTCCTCAATCCCCATCTCTCTCTTGGCCCGCCTCGCTCGATCCCTCCCTGCCCTACACTTGCCGCGCATCTCTGCCTCGCACTGAATGCCCGCTGCGCCTCTCCCTGCCTGCGTGTCATATCCCTCTGGTCCTATCCAGTCACGCCCTACCGCTCTCTCCGCCACGTCCCTCTCCGTTTCTGCCTTTCCTTGTCCTGCCTGCTCCACCCCGCTGTTCCTTGCTGCTTCTCTGCCACTTCCCTCTCCACCCCGGGTCTTCCCCGTCCTTCTCATCCCACCTCGTCTTTTTCTAACCTCACCTCCGCCTTGTCCTCTCCGCGCGCGCCGCGCCACGCCCTGCTCTCCCGCCTCATCCTCTCGCTCCGCTTTGCCTGAAGTTCTACCTTGCCCCGCCACTCTCCGTCGATGTAATTGTGTCACGCGCGGCGTGCGCGAGAATCCAGCGCGGAGTGGAAGGCCGACGAGTGAGCGAGAGAGCGCGTGAATCGGCGAGAGAGGGGGAGGCTGGGGGCGAAGAAAGAGCGGGCGAGGGCGTTGGGAGCCAGGGCGATTGAGGAACGAAGGAAGAGGAAGGGGCATCAGAACAGATAAGAAGTAGGGTGGTTGAGTAGCGGACGCGTTTTGTAAGAGAACGGCGGAGTGGGAGAGGCGAGCAAGTAGCACGGAGTGTGCGATGGGTGAAAGGGCGGAGCGTGCGCACTTAGCGAGAAAAGGCCAAGCGGAGTGGGGGGCTGGGCCACGTGTTTCGCAGATACCGTGACATGAATGGCGTTTCGGGAGGAACGGGCGAGCAAGAATGTGAATGAGCGGATGAGAGGGGAACGCGCAGAAGTGAAATGCCGAGACGGACGCGGTGGATGAGAGGACGGGCGTGCGGAAGGCGGACTTTTGTGTGGCCCTTGTGCGAAGGCGCGAGCGTTTGGGCGGAAACCAAGCGAGGAGAGCGTGTGTTAATGAAGGTGGAGGACTGAGGATTCGCGATGAGCAAGATGAGTCAGGTTGTAGGTTTGGGGGAGATGAGGCTGGGAAAATTAATGGGTGTGCGAACGACTGGTGAGAAGACAGGGTGGAGCGTAGGGTCAGTGCGTGGGAAGGGCGAATGAGGTGTGCATGATCAGGCGGACAAGTGAGGCACTAAGCGGGCAAAATACGTCAGAGTGGCGGGCGAATGAGGGGAGCGTTTTCGGAAAAAAGCAAGGCAAGCGAAGGGCCGTGCGTATGGCAGGTTGGGGACTGTGACGAATGATTGGATTGTTTAAGTGGGATAGCAGCAGGGTCAAAGTGGGCGAAGCGTGGCCAGGTAAGCCGGTGAAAGGCAGGGTGGGGTGAAATAAACTTGCATGCGAGTTGGTGACGCTAGGCGAGCGGCTCGTCAGGCTGAGCTGGAGGGCGTGAATGAGGGCGGGCGGACGAAGTCGGTAACAGGGCGAGAATGGGAGGCCGGCGAGAGAGGTTGGACGGGCGAGCGGACCTTGTTGATAAGAGACGGGGAATTTTCAAGGGAGCAATGGGTGTGCTTGGCGTGTTTCGAGGGCGAGACGGGCTCAAGGCGTAACGGCCGCGCGCAGCACAGCGCTGCGCCCAGCTGTGCGCGGCTAACGAGCCCTCGAAGCGACGCGCGGTCGACGGGGGAGCGGGGCGACGCGGGGCGGGGCGGGGCGGGCGCGGGGCGGGCGGGGCGGGGCGGGGCAGGGCGGGGCGGGGCGGGGCGCGTCGGGGCGGGGCGAGACGCGACGCCTCCGAACTGCAAGTTGAGCGAAGCAACTAGTCGCAAACTCACGCCCCGACTCTGCAACTGCCTGCTAGAGGAGATCCACAGACGTGCTCACACTAACTCTCCACAGCCATGTCTGTTGTTTCTTACTGGGACTCGAAACTCCCCCCTAATGTGAGACATTCAGGATTGTTTAATATTCAACCTTCGCGACTGACAGTTTGTTGCCATGGAGCATAGATATGCTTCGAATTATACGATTAAAATAGCTAATAATTGTTTTATAAACGTATTCTATTACCTCATCGTATTCACGCGAAGAAAGCGCTCGTGCTTTAAATGCACCACTTCTTTGGGTGCAGGTAGACGCATGCACAATGACTGTCTCACTTGACTCGCCGAAGGGAGATTTATATTGAGACCAAATGTTTTTTTTTTTTTTTTTGTTTTTTACCCTTTCGAAAGTACACCAAATGCAAAATTTTTTTTTTAATAATTAAAATTTGTCTGCTTAGTGGTTTAGAGGAGCTGAGCGTAAACCAGTAGGTGGCGGGCATCGAAATCTCGACCGGGCAACAAATTCCTTGTGAACATATTTATTAAAAGAATTTGGCGCCAATTTTATAATTTATCTAGGCTGGCAAAAAAACAGGGCGTTCGCACGGGTGTTTCTTTACAATCCGCAACGCAGCGATGATCACCAACATGGTTTCTAGTAAAGAAATCAACTCAATCTAATTTAGTAAAACTCTAACTTTTATCTCGTCTGCTCAAAAGGTGTTAAAACATGTATTCAACAAAATGATAGCAGCAAACGTTCTAGGATCTTGAACCATGTTTGTAAGAACTTGCACCAACAATACAATTTGATACATTAACATTGGAGAACTATGTGTGAATAACTTCAAGATTGTTTTGCTTTTTTCTGCCAGTATTCATGTATATTAACTGCCAGAGTCACCCAGATTGATCTTTGGGTTTAGTCCTAGCAAATTTTAAATAAAAATGCAAATTAGTCTTCCATTGTTGTGTGCGGCAAGAAAAGTTTATAACATATCAACAATTTATCTTTCTTTTTCTAGCCTCAAATGTATAAGCTAAAGTTTGATCTGGAGTGAATCATAATTAACATCTGCGTCATTGCAACAACTACTCACCGATCTCTCTTGCTAAGAGTTAAGAGAAATGAGCCGTGTACATGGCTGAGGTGCGGCTTCCTCCGCGAGGGGTTTAAAAGGCCCTCTCGACGTTCGCGTCGGACGCAGCTGCTCGTTAATGCAGCTCGGTTAGGACGTTGTCTGCGTCGAATGTCAACTATTGCTTCGTCGCACCGCCCCGCCCGGCTCGCTCCGCCTGCCCCTCGCTGCTCCAGCTTGCCCCGTTCGCCTCTTGCGCCACGCCTTCTCTCTCACGCCGCTTCGCCGCATTCCGCGACCTTGCCCTACCTGCCCTCGCCCATCTCGCCGCCTTGCACCGCCCACGGCCTCCTTCGCGCGCCGCTCACTCGCCCTGCAGTGTCTCTCCTTGCTTCCCTGCCCCCCCTTTCCGTCTCGGCTTGCCGCCCACACTGCCCTAAACGGCCCACCAGCCCCCCTCGCCCCCTCCTCCCCATCGCTTGCCCGCTCGCTCCCCTCGCTCCCTCGCTCCCCTCGCCGCTCCGCCTTCGCTCCCCTCGCTTCCCCTCGCTTCCCCTCTGCCTCTTTCCCCTCGCTTCCCTGCTTCGCTTCCCTGCGGCTCCCCTCGGCTGCCCCTCGCTCCCCTCGCTTCACCCTCGCTCCCCTCGCTCCCCCTCGCTCCCTCGCTCCCACCTCGTCCCCCTCGCTCCCTCTCGCTACTCCCCTCTGCTCCTCCCCTCGCTCCCTCGTCACCCTCGCTCCCCCTCGCTCCCCTCATATCCCCATCTTCTCTTCTCCGCCGTCGCTCGGATCCCTCCCTGCCCTACATTGCCGCGCATCTTCTGCCTCGCACCTGAATGCCCCGCTTGCGCCTCTCCCTGCCTGCGTGTCATATTCCTCTGGTCGCTATCCAGTCACGCCCTACCGCGTCTCTCCGCCACGTCCGCTCTCCGTTTCTGCCTTTTCCTTGGTCCTGCCTGCGTCCACCGCCGCTGTTCCTTGCTGCCTTCTCTGCCAACTTCCCTCATCCACCCCGTCTTTCCCCGGGTCCTTCTCATTCCCACCTTTCGTCTTTTTCTAACCTCACCTCCGGCCTTGTCCCCTCTCCGCCCGCGCGCCGCCGCCACGCCCTGCTCTCCCGCCTCACCTTCCGCTCGCGCTTTGCCTGAAGTCTACTTGCCCGCACTCTCCGCCTCGTGTAATTGTGTCACGCGCGGCGTGCGCGGAGAATTCCCACGCGCGAGTGGGAAAGGCCGACGAGTGGCAAGAGAGAGCGCGCGTGAATTCGGCGAGAGAGAGGGGAGGCTGGGGGCGAAAGAAAGAGCGGGCGAGGCGGTTGGGAGCGCAGGGCGATTGAGGAACGAAGGAAGAGGAAGGGGCATCAGAAGCAGAATAAGCAAGTAGGGTGTTGAGTAGCGGAACGCGTTTGTAAGAGAACGGCGGAGTGGGAGAGGCGAGCAGTAGCAGGAGTGTGGGATGGGTGAAAGGGCGGACGTGCGCACTTAGCGGAGAAAAGGGCCAAGCGAGTGGGGGGCTGGGCCACGTGTTTCGGCAGTACGTGACAATGATGGCGTTTCGGGAGGAACGGGCGAGCAAGAATGTGAATGAGCGGAAGAGAGGGGAACCGTCAGAAGTGAAATGGCCGAGACGGGACCGGTGGATGAGAGGACTCGGGCGTGCGGAAGGCGGACTTTTGTGTTGGCCTTGTGCGAAGGCGCGAAGCGTTTAGGGGCGGAAAAGCCGAGAGAGCGGTGTTAATGGACAGGTGGAGGACTGAGGATTTCGCGGATGAGCAAGATAGCAGTCAGGTGTGTGGTTCGGGGCGAGATGAGCGCTGGGAAAATTAATGGGTGTGCGAACGCGACTGGTGAGAAGACAGGGTGGAGCGTGAGGGTCAGGTGGTGGGAAGGGAATGAGGTGTGGCATGATCAGGCGGACAAGTGAGGCACTAAGGCGGGCAAAATAGTCAGAGTGGCCGGGCGAATGAGGGGAGGCGTTTTCGGAAAAAAGCAGGCAAGCGGAGGGCCGTGCGTATCGGCAGGTTTGGGGACTGTGACGAATGATTGGATTGTTTAAGTGGAATAGGGCAGCAGGGTAAAGTGGGCGAAGCGTGCGCAGGTAGCCGGTTGAAGGCAGGTGGGGTGAAATAAACTTTGCATGCGTAGTTGGTGAGCAGGCGAGCGGCTCGTTCAGGCTGAGCTGGAGGGCGGTGAATGAAGGGCGGGCGGACGAGTCGGTAACGGGGCGGAGATGGGAGCCGTGCGGAGGGTTTGGACGGGCGAGCGGACCTGTTGATAAGAGACGGGGAATTTTTCAAGGGAGCAATGTGTTGCTTGGCGTGTTTTCGAGGGCGGACGGCTCAAGGGTACGGCGCGCGCCAGCAAGCGCTGCGCCAGCTGTCCGCGCGGCTAACGAGCCCTCGAAGCGACGCGCGGCGAGCGGCCGGAGCGGGGCGAACGCGGGGCGGGGCGGGGCGGCGGGGGCGGGGCGGGGCGGGGCGGGCAGGGCGGGGCGGGGGGGGCGCGGTCGGGGCGGGGCGAGACGCGGACGCCTCGAACTCGCAAGTTGAGCGAAGACCTAGTCGGCAAATCACGCCCGCTCTGCAACTGTCTGCTAGAGGAGATTCACAGGCCGGTGGCTCACACTAACTCCCCAAGCAGCGCATGTCTGTTGTTTTCCTTACTTGGGACTCGAAAACTCCCCCCTAATGTGAAATCATTCAGGATTGTATATATATTCAACCTTCGCGACTGACAGTGTTGTGCCATGGAGCATAGATATGCCTTCGAATTATCGAATTAAAAAGTTAATAATATTGTTTTATAAACGTATTTCTATTCCTCATCGGTATCACTGCGAAGAAGAGCGCTCGTGCTTTTAAATGCCCAATTCTTTGGGTGCAGGTAGAAACGCATGCACAATGGACTGTCTCACTTGGACATCGGTTTCCAAATCTAACAGTTTGTTTCAACACACGAGTTTCATATTTGAAGAAAACAAAAAGAAACACGTATCATTTTGATTGAAAAATAATTGCAATAGCAATTTCTTTGGAAAATGATGGGATTGCGGCTAGAATTCGGATCCATCTGTGAGTTGTC
>BOPP01000068.1:5792546-5804129 GCA_017312745.1 Gryllus bimaculatus | reverse complement strand
TAGATCAAATATATTCATCATTCATAAAGTTGACCAAAGAATGTGATATATATTTTTCGTCATATCAGGTACCATTGGAAGAGAGGGTTGGCATGGTGTAGGGTATTGATAGTTTACATGAATGTTACAATGAAACCATTCCAGAAAGATTAATTGTTTTCTTATTATTGATAACATGACAACATGAACCGATAATTTTTGGTTTACAACTTTGCTTCTTCTGAGACTATCTGATGGAAGTTTTACAACATTTAAGTACAAATGAACTGAAATGTTACCTGTTGGTTTATGTCATTTCAAGTGAAGTTGGTGTCACTTCACATTGCGGTGAGGTTTTTCGTTCAATTTCCCTGATCCTTCGAACAAATGCTTAGATGACCCCTTGTTTTGCTTCTCGACATAAAAGTAATTCAAGTTATTTCTGTGTCTTGGGGTGTGGGCGTAGTAACGAGCTCTCTGAGCGACGCGAAGCATTGAGCTGCCGAGTTCACAAAGCAGCCAGAAACAAACTTCCAGGCTGTGTCATTGTTGCAATTCTCCGCCTGCGGACAGCTGGAGAGTATTCAGACGCTTCTTCATTCAATCTTATGTTCATTTTCTTGGCCCTCAAAATGAGCGAACTCTAATGGAGCTAGTAAGCATTCATCACAAAGTTTACCCAAGGGTTTCGTCGTCCTGTCATCTTTTAAGAACCTTTTCCCCTCAAGTTTTTATAATTAGAAGATAGTAATTGAACTAACCCTACTCTACCTAATGATTTGCTAAATTTCAACTCTTTGGAATTAATAAACGAATATATAAAGGAGGTATCATTATCTTCGGGCGTAGTGAACTGTAACGCCCAAGTATGCGTCGAGATTATATAGTATTATATAGTATAGATCGAGGCTGTTGCTAAGAAGCTTATGGACAGCTTGAATTTTTTTCAAACTTGATAAAACTTTGTCTGTTTAATTGTAATTTATTTATCAATTAACAACTATTTAAAAGACACAAAGTTCATTACCAAACTGTGTATTACATACCTAAAAAATAATTATTTTTTTTTCAAACCCAGGAAAATAAACTGACGTTTTCAGTTGTGAAGGGGCTTTACGGTTCGTAGTACACATGTATTGCACGTGAACCTGAATCCTTTTCTAAATTCTTTTCTCTTCCCAGGTTAAAATTAATGTTGAAAATTTAGTGTTTGAAAGGTTCATTGAGTACATACGTTCATATTATAACCGATATTATAACCGATGTGGGCTCAGGAATCACGTCGGCGCGATGGGTAGAGAAAACCAAGGTTGACGAAGCTTGAGAAAAAAATATTCAACCGTCAGACCGTTGACAAGAAATCGAGAAAGGTAGGATATGTAAAATATATTATATTTTTTTACTCCTACCTTTTAAATTCGTTGTGAACAAACCACTCAAAATTGGAATTGGTATCTGCGAATGATTGTCTCGTATCAAACTCTTCTAATGTCCTCCACAAAGTCTCACATTGTGTTCAATCGTAGATTCAATATAATTTAGTGCCGCTCCTAGCAGCGTCAACGGTTCTATCTAGTGATTCGCCTAAACCCCTAGTGATGTCAAGCTGAATGGTTCAATAGCACCGGAGTTACCGGTTAGATTCTCAGGCATGGCACTTCAGGACAAACTTTCTCTCAGGTTTCGCTCAAGTAGTAGTTCTAATTGCTCTCACTCAAGCACTTTTAATTTCTCTGAAGTTTCAGTGGTTCCATTACCAGACTGGCACTGTTTTCACTGTATTCACGAAAGTAATCATTTAAGTATGTGCGATAGCACCAGTAGTTGGCGTTAAGTTATTCAGGTGATATTAATTTCAAGCAGATAATTAAGAATCCCTACTCTAACCTATATAAAATGTGAATTCTGAATACAGATGTAAATAAGCATTTTTTGGCAAGAATTGAGAAGAAAACGTCTCTCCAGTGTAATAAATACTATTTGCAAAGGCAAATCAGCTATAGAGTTTTGCTTTTATTCCTCATCGTGCACTTCGTGAAGGAATCGACTCCCTGCCGTTAGAACATGGAGAAAGCTAATTTGAATAAATATATTACTCACAGGACTCTAGAAGACGTACGTACATAGTGAAATTACTTTTATGTCGAGAAGAAAAACAAGGGGTCATCTAAGCATTTGTTCGAAGGATCAGGGAAACTGAACGAAAAACCTCACCGCAATGTGAAGTGACACCAACTTCACTTGAAATGACATAAACCAACAGGTAACAATTCAGTTCATTTGTACTTAAATGTTGTAAAACTTCCATCAGATAGTCTCAGAAGAAGCACAGTTGTAAAACAAAGATGTACCAGTTCATGTTGGCATGTCCATAATAAGAAAAAAATTAATCTTTCTGGAATTGTTTCATTGTAACATGAAAACTATCAATACCCTACACCATGACAACCCTCTCATCAACTTTATTGAATATATTCGATCTAATAACTCACCGAGATGATCCGAATTCCAGCGATCCCATCTTTTCCAAAGAAATTTTATTCAATTATTTTTCAATCAAAATATACGTGTTGCTTTTTGTTTCTTTTTCAAATATGAAACTCGTGTTTTGACAAACTGTTTAGATTTGAAAAAATTATAAAATAAAGGTTGACAGCTCGTTTATGATTATTAATAGCTCATGAACTGTTCGAACCAGTGCATAAATTTCTTTTCACACAAATAAAATATTCGTTTCCAGGTCTTCTAACGATCTGTAAAGAAACAAATGAAACACCAAATGGCGCTCCACCGTTGTCGGAATTGATATCTTTTGAATTTCGAAACATTTTCTCTATATGTAAATGTTATTTCCATTTCAAGCAATTACTCACAAACATTCAGCGAACTAAATTAAATTGGACGTGTATTTGAAAACGACGCGGAAATAACAAACACGCAGGAGTTTGCGTAGCTGATGACTACAGCGCTGCAGCAAATTAAAGAATTCTGTAAATATACATTTATGTGGAATTTACAACTGTCACTGTATATGAATCCGTTCATACTTTATAACCGGCGCACTCACCATTTTCACAGGCAAATCGATAGAGCTGCGTGGAATGGGCCGGAACGCGATGGACAATATTGAGGTCGACGGGGGTTGGAGAGAAAGAGACGCGCAGAACGATTTGGTTACCACATGCTGGCAAATTATAAATTACTCAGCCATCGTCCAACCGATGGATGGGATTATCTCCGTCGGGTCGTTTCAAAAAAAAAAATTCCCAGACCGCAAGGCTGCGTCATTTCCACATCAAATCGTTTCCCGATTGAGATGCGTGCAGTGGTGCACCCCGTCGAGTTCAGCATTCTGCTAACAGATTAATTCTCTGTCCGTTCTGCAGAGCGCGGCATTACGAATACGTAACGTGTGACTAGTGGCATTTGCCTTTTTCACAAAATACCTGCAACTTAATAGGGTTTTCGGTGTCATTAGGTAGTAAATATTCAAACATTTTTCAAATGTGTTATAGAGATAACGCCGAACATTAACAGTAATGCTTTCCTGCTAACTGTGACGAAATATTAAGCCTTCTGCCGTAAGTATTTTTAAATGTCAGTGAAAATGTGATCATTGTAGATAAAAACATGTTTTTTTGGAAAATGCGAAAATACTATTATTTTTGTTGATAAAATCTCATTTACATAACTGTACATTACTATTGCTAAAGTGCATTTTTCTATTACTTCACCGTTTATTCCATGGAATGCAGGTATAATATATTTTTCTTATTGTATATTTTGCATCAGAAAGATATTAATAAAAATTTTGTTAATTTCTCTTTAAAAACATCTATAATCAGATATCATAAAATAACCGAGATACATTCAGTTCATTAAATTCTTTAAGGCAAATATTTGCAGATAAAATAGATTTTCCTGCAAAAGATATTCCTACAGAAAAACAATTCACAACGAATTGTACAAAGTCTTCGTGATGAAAAATATTTAATTATGTACTCTTTTAGGAAAGATTATATAAATGTGTAATGTATATTTATGAAAATTTGTTTCTTATAAAAAGGCTTCCCTGACTTAAAGGAATTGAAACTGAAATTGGGAATTATAGAATAGTCAATTTGGTTCCAAGCATATGGGATACATATACTAAGACATATAAATTTGCCACGTATTTAATCTCAGCTCAGGAACAAAATTTCAAGAAAGAATATTTATTATACCTTTATTGACGCTAATATTTTACTTTTTTATTTGTCATTCAGTGTATGTAGTACTATAAACAGGTCTTCCTTAGAGTACATCAACCTTGCTGACTATTGTCCCTGATTGTGTCTGGAATAGATAGATTTGATATATTTAGCCCCTCCGGCTATTTGTTACGTAAAATACATAATTACATACATTGTTTACATCTATAGGTATACTCTATTAACTATTTACAAAATTAATTGTCTACGTCTATGTATTTTATAATTTTTCATAAAATTCTTATTTTTCTATCACAACTTTTCATTTCTAGCTGTGAGTTATTATATAATTGAAATCCTTTAATCTAATAGTCATTTTTTGCCTAAACTGTTTTCCTGAAATTAATTACTAAATTTTGTGCTTCCCTTGTTTCTCTTGTTGTTTTATCTTTCACTCTTTGGATTTTGTTAACCAAATTTCACGTTAATTGACGTTTGATTAATTTGAAAATAAAAGTAAGCCTCATGTATAGAATTCTCTGTTTTATTGACGTGCATTTCCCGGAATGGAAGGAACCAACGTCACTTCCTTTGCGATTTTTATTTATCGCAGTCCCGCCATACCGCATCTCTCGCATAAAATACACTACGCCACCCGTTCGATTTCGGGAAACCCCCAATCACCCGACACAGCAAAAATCGCGACCGGCAGACGGGTCGGTTTTTAAAAAATATATATTTATTAATTAGCGAATATACGTAGTATATATATATATGTATATATACGTATATATATATGTGTATATATGTGTGTATATATATGTGTATATATGTGTGTATATATATGTGTATATGTGTGTATATATATGTATATATGTGTGTATATATATATGTATATATATGTATATATGTGTGTATATATATATATATATATATATATATGTATATATGTGTGTATATATATATGTATATATATGTGTGTATATATATATGTATATATATGTATGTGTATATGTGTATATGTGTGTATATATATATATATATATATGTGTATATGTGTGTATATATATATGTGTATATATATATACACACATATATATATATACATATACGGAGAATTGATGTAATATTTAACTTACTGCAAATCTTAAAGCTGTATCCCACTACACATGAATAGGTACTCCCAGAGCACCTATTGGGTTAATTCAGTCCTGAAAATATGCTGAGGAATGAAGCTAATGGGCATCTATTTTTTTTTATTCTAGTCGGGAGCTGGTAGGCGGTGACTAGGTCGCATTGAGTGGTTTGGGTTATTGTGTGTATGTGGACGGGTCGTCGCGCAGAAGTTTCTTCCCCGGGGTCTGCGACGTCCCTTCGCACATCGCCCGTCGCTCCCCCGCGCGGCGACAAAAGAACGACGAGTCGCGCGTTGGCGCTGTGCTTCGCCTCTTTGTGGAAGCTGCTGGAATTGCTTCCTGTTGTCGCCTCGGAGAATCGGCGCGCTCGCGAGGACGCGGAGGAAGCGAAGTAAGCCGCGGAGAGTGACGTTGGCGCCGTGGGATGCGGACGGGGGTTGTCAGGGCAACGAGAGGAGGGCGACGGGCGACCGTGGAGACAGGAGGGCTGGGATGCGGTTTGGTGGAAGGGGAGATGTGCTTGCCACGCAGGAAACGGATATGAAGTGAGTGTTCTTTAGTGTCAGAAGAACTGATGTATGGCGAAGTGAATTGTAATGTATCATGTATGTTTAAGAAGGGATCGCTTGCACAGCTACAACTTGGCCACTGCGGCATGCTATGGCTATGCATTCATTTTACCAGTACGTTGGTTTACAGTTAGCTCATTTATAAAGGCTACATCAGTATCTCTGGTAATGTTATCACAGTGAACGACGTTCACTTGTTTCCCGACCTGTAAAAGTGGTCCCTTCTTAGAGAAACTCCTCTACACTCCCCGTTAGGTTTCTGGAATAGCGTATACGTATTTTGGCGAGTTTTCGTTAGCATTTCCACCAATCCACGGCCGGGTACTTAAGCCCCTTGGCTCGCTGGACCCCGCGTAGTCGTTTTTGTGGATTCCATACAGCAGGTAAGGAATAGCTCAACTTATATTTCCATGTTTTCTGTTTCAAAATTTACGTGTTCTAATTCTATTTCATTCACTTTCCTTTAGTATTAAATGACTTAACCCCCCCTTTTCTTTCTTTCAGTTCTTAGAATGTTAAGTATATTTTCTAAAAAGTGTTAATTATTAGTAACCTTTTATTATAATTTTGTTGTTCAATCAAAAAAATATTCACGTTTTAATTTTTTGGTTTTCTTCTTGTACTAGAAAACTGATGATGATGGCTAAGCCATCGAAAGCTGATTTTTAATAAATTATATTGTTGGCAATGACGACGCATATAATTATTTTATTTCTGGAATAGCACTGTTAGTCATTATAGTTACAATAAATACTACATTCCTCTCATTTACCACACATTCTTCTTTGTGTGACAAGGACAGAATACAGTACTTTCGTATAAAATATCAAGATCCTAGATTCGATAAGTTACTATTGAAGTATTTCATAAATTCCAAGTATCAAATTTACTGGAAATTTCGATCCCATAAAGTACGACGGCGGTGATAATAGTATTGGAATGTGGACGAAGTTGTCAAACAAACTAGTGGAGGCAGATCGCCAAGAGAGATAAAGGGAGAGATAGAAATCTGGTGGTACGAGAGATGCGATTGGGTGATTGGCACGCTCGAAATTGAATGGGTGTTTATTTTAATTGGAGAAGATATATATGGACTTCTAGTAGTTCTTTTTGTACTCTGTATTCGGGTAATCAGATAATTCAGAGGGAACCGTTGTCACATCCCGTCTAAAGTAATATAAACGGTGTCACATGCGCAAATGGCAACGGGGAGCTGGAACAAATCGTATCTGGTCGCTATGATGTGCAGCTGATATCGTCGCTGGCTTTGAAGTGCTTCTTCAGAAGATTCGCGGAACGCCGCTCACCACAAAATTCTGCCACAGTCTGGAGGAGAATTCTAGCGGCCGGATGCTCTGATCGGTAGTTTCCCGTGGTTTATCCGATCAACACTAGGCAAATGCCGGAGCAGTACACAACGAGCATCGGACCGTGCGCGATTTTTCCTTCCATCATGTGTTCCGATGAAGAAGATACCTGGATGTGGAAAACCCCACAAACCGCTGTGTAGGTCAGCGCTGGTTCTCGCCATCTATCTAAGGAAGATTGCCTCTTCCTCCTGTGATCAGTAAATATTCACTACACTTACCGTAATAATTATTTTAGTAGCTGAATCAATGAATTATAATATTGATGGTGTGCTTGAAAATTTTTATTAGTACATGTAGAGGCGTACAAAAAAGATACTGTTGTCAGCGCGTCAGGAAAAGAAGAGATGCTTCTCAGCCCTGCTTCACCCTTGTTATTATATTTGAGCATTCGGATATGTATGCCTACGCCTATTCAGTTGCGAGATGGTGTTATGCTCTGATTAATATTTGCAGTTAGGTTACAAGTTTTGGATTGTCACTTCACTTTCAGATGTTGGTGAGTCAGTGCCGTTCTGCAAAGTTATGTACGCAACTCTCTCACACAACTCGCAAATATAAAATTAATGGGAAATCTCAAGTAGTGTCACTACAACCTTCCCCACATATCTGCTAAATCTAATTAAATTTAATGGCTACTTTTATAAACGATTGTCCGGACGACAGTAGCAAATTTTACAATTTTTTGAATTATTTTTGATATTTATATTTCTTTATTAAATGACTCATTTTAACGCCAAATGTTTTTTTATTCTACATACCCTCTAATAAAAATCCCTTAGTAATTGCCTACTTACGTCAAAATACGAGTCATAATTGCTCAATTGTCAATAGGTATAATCGAGTAAACAAGTGATGAGAGTAGGAAACAGCGGCGTTATAAATAGGGTAGAATTTGAGAGGAAATAAATGATGGAAATAGTGATGCACGGAAACAAGATATTGGGTGGCAAAATTTGTTCCATCTCGGCGAAAGCGGATTGTGAAATAAGACGACCAAGAATATGACGCTGGAAAACAATAGAAGCGACGGCGGAGACGCCAACCAAAAGTGCAGACTGACAGGAAAGTAAGGAATGTTCTGTTGGTGATAGGATCGCAAGGGGGAAGTGGGGGTTGCTTGAGAAGAGGTAACGCAAATAGTTTCAGCGAATGCGGTCGCATTGGCGGCGACCCTGTAACCAATTATGCTTCCGAAAAAAAAAAGCCTCAACGAGAAAAACAAAAGTACAATGAATTCATCAGTAAATTAATATCGATAATAAGTGTCGCTTACGTATCGTCAGGATAAACGTTCGGGGGTGCAAAAGGGAACCTCGATTCGTTATGGTGTATCAAACTTGTATCATTCACTCTCTTATCTACTCCGGTTGTAGAATTCTCTTATTGGAAGCCTTATTATGTCATAAATATTTGTCTCTAAATATCCATGAAGGTCTGTGAGTGCACAGTTGCTTTGCAAATGTGTCAACATAACATCTGATGAAACATGCTGAAAATGAAAATATAATTAAAAAAGGGCAGCAGCTCGGTTCTTAATAAGACCCCGGCCTAATCGTTCCCTCCCTCACAGACTATCAATTATTAATATGATAACATAAAAACAGATACTGAATTTCGATAATATTTTAACCAATTAAATCATGACTTAGTGATCATTTGAAGGCTTCAAATAAGTAGTTTTCCATGTTGTAATGGTGAACCATAATCACAATTATTGTGATTATGTTTAACCAAAGCAACATGGAATACATAGGAGGCTATCAGCTAGACGCCAATTTGTTAGGACACTGCTCCAGCATTCGCCAGCTATTGTTGGATGAACCACGGAAAACTATCGATCATCACAGCTGGCGGCTAGAATTCTCTTCCAGGCAGCGACTGAAGTCGATATAGGTAGTGTTGAAAGTCCTGTCACGGTCGGGACTCGGACCGACGTTGTCCCGGTCAGAGGCACCGTAGTGTCATCAGTTGATGCCCTGAGCCACCTCTCCCCGTCAAAATATAGACATCGATCCCAAGCTCTAGCCGAATGGTTTGGGCGCGGTGGCGGTTATAAGAGAGACGTAACGGCAGCCGTGTCAGCCGTAACGTAAGGACCCGATTGACAATGCAAACATAAAAATAAGCATGGCGTAAACTTGAAAGTTATGACTACGTCCACAAGTGGTCTCATTCACAATGCGTTCGCATTAGCATAACACGTAAGACGTTCACTATAGAGCTTCTAGCTTCAGTGCTTATGCGTAAGTAAGACATAAGAAATGAAGCAATCACAGTACGGTAACACGAAATCGAGAATCGAAATAGCGAAGTCGATAGGCCAACTAACGCCATATGGGCCATGGACACAGTCGATACCTTGAAATTTATTCTCACATCCAACCGATAGTAAACCAGAATGTTTCACGGCCAATAAAAACTCTTTATTTTGCTTACGTTTATGTCAGACATTGTGAATACTTCAGACTATCACTTATGTTAATGTTTACGTCCATGCGTTATGCTTATGTTTACGTTTGCATTGTCAATGGGCATTAAGGCACCGGATTGACAATGAGAAGCGTCGGATGCTGACCTCTGCCATTTGAAGCTTCTATTCCCGGTCCCCAGTCAAGTGTACCGTTCGTATATTGCGTTCATATTTTTGGCCAGAGACAACATATAAGTATCAAGATAATTAACAGAGAAATATAAAATAAAAATAATTGCCCCAATCAAAGATTTTACTAATTGAATAGGAATAGGGTTTGTGTGACGAGATTTTCACTTACTACATGGCAGCTGGATTATAAAATTAAAAAGCTTCTGTGATATAATTTATATAATACTACCTATTCTGCCAACTTCCACGTTTTGCTTTCTTTTATCATATTTGTATTTTCCAACGCTTTTTCAGTGCATTGGTGCAGATGTTCTATAAATGCTTTCTAATCATTCCGATTCATTTAACGGTATCGCTGCTTGTACGTTTCCGAGCTGAATCTGTTAAAGTGTCTTTAAAGGCCTATCTTTTCTGGCCAAACTTAACTTCCGAGGAGTAACGATATGTAGACAGTGGAAGGAGTACAAGTCAAAAATTAACGCGTAAGCTTTCGAGCGCTATCGTTCGCGTCTTGCCAAAAGTGATATTTCATCGGAAGTGTGTAAGAAACTGTATGTATTACAAACAGTGCGGCAAAGACTAGTAGAAATTCACTAGTAGAAAATATTTCATTCAATGATTCAATTCAAACAATTATGTTTCAAGTGTGTTTCTTTGACGGCAAAAAAGTCTCCATTCTATTCGGTAGGTATTCCATGTTCCCAAGCACAATATCTCGAGGAAGTTGGAAAAAGGCTCGACGAATTTTTGACAAGTATTTTTGCTGACATAGCATTCAAAAATTACCTAAAAATGGGAAAAGTGTGTAAAAGCCAATATTTTGAATGAAAAAAATAAAAAGATTTTTCCTTGAATATTGCGTGTTTTCTTTACCCCAAAATATGCAAAAACGTATGCATACGCCTGGCATATTCTGTATTCCTCTATTGGCACCCCCGCTCCTTATGTGTTCTTCGGGTCCAGGAATGGCTTAGGCAACTGTTAAGTGCGATCAACTATCGGACCAACGCGCCGACCAGCAGCAAGACGCGGGGCAGACGGAGCAGTATAGCAGTAATGTGCAGGGGAGAAGGCGGGGGGAGGGCGGGGGCGGCGGCGAGGGGCGGGGCGGCAGAGGGCGAGAGGGCGGGCTGAAGGGCGGGGCGAGAGGGGCGGGGGAAGGCGCGAGAGGGCGGGGCGAGGGGGGCGAGGGCGGGGCGGAGGGCGGGCGTTAGGGGGGTGCGGCGAGAGGGCGGGGCGAGGAGGCGGGCGAGAGGCGGGCAGAGGGGGCGACTGAGGCGGGTGCGAGAGGGGCGAGGGCGGGGGCGAGAGGGCGGAGACGGCGGGCGAGAAGGGCGGGCGAAGCGGGCGAGGGCGGGCGAGAGGAGCGCGGCAGGAGGGTGCGAGTCGTCCGTGGAGAGGTTGAGCGGCGCGGTGACGCAGTGGACGGGGAGAAAAAGGCGAGGGGCAGAGGGGGCACCTTCGACATGTCGTCTGCGTCTCATCGGGTCCTCCTCGGCCCTCCGCTGCCCGCTCATGAGACGGACCTGCCATCGATACGCGCGCCTGCGGTCGCGGGCGCCGCACCGGCTTGACGGAGCTCTCCGCTGAAACCTAGTGGACGCGAAACGGTGACTTTCCTGTTTCATTCAATATCATTCCAGGGATTTTTGCATTGTTTACAAATCAAAAAATATCAAAACAGAAATGCTACTAACGCACAGGTCGATTACAAAAGTTCCGCCGATACAGATTATG
>BOPP01000068.1:5777818-5791398 GCA_017312745.1 Gryllus bimaculatus | reverse complement strand
CTGTCCGTGCGTCCATGTGCAATTTAAAAAAATAAAAAAAAACTATTTTTCGCTCCAAATTGTTTTTTCAAAATTTTGACAGAGATAGAGCTAAACGTTCTGATTAAGATGACGTAAATCTCATATTACTTTATTCTTTTTTTTTCAAAAATTATACAAATATTATTGGACTTCTCACGTCGTTAATATTTACATTAGTGGCGATTTGTTCAAATAAATATATTCATGAGTGCATGTATTGTACTTCAAATGACTCATAGTGTTTCTGAAAAATTCAAAATGTTTCTGTGAAAAAAGCTCAAAATTTCATGTTGAGAAATTTTGAAATGCCATTTTCTAAATAAGGCTCCAAATTTCCTCTTCAAATTTTTCGTATGGAAAAGTGGTAATTACATTTTCTTAAGATGACATAATTAATTTTGGTGTATATTTTTGTTTTTTTCCGAAATGACACAAATGTTTTTTTAAATATCTCTTGCACATTTAATATGCAGTTTTCCAGCAATTTGTAAATATTTTTGCATTTGTAAATAGAATGCTTCAAATGCATTCCAATGAAGTTTCTCTAAAACTCAAAAGTTTCCTGTGAAAAAGAATTTATATTTTCGCATTTATAGTGACGCTTAAATAGCAATTTCTTAAAATGACCCCAAATTTTTCAATGAAAATTGCCATTTAGGGTGAAGTTGTACTATTAGTTTGGTAATATTTCGGTTCTACTATTAGGAAACCGAAACATTGAGGAAACTTCAAAAAATTGGACTTCAACTTTGGACGGCGTTAGATGGTTGCTGGAAAGAGGATGGATCAATGCCGAAAAGCAAGACCAGAGCAATTAAATTAGAAAACTAACTAGTACGAGGAAGTCTATACCATTCTGTGGCATCACTAGTTTGTATTTGTCTGAGTGTTACTCCATTTCTTATTTAAAAAAATTCAGTAGTGTTGCTCGCGCCGTTTGGCTAATTTAGGCCCAGCGTGCGTTTCATGAAGGTGTCCGGTGCCCGATGTCGCCGTCTGTCTCCCCCTCAGGCGGCGTGGAATCTGCGGACTCGACGCCGGTCGCGTCCCTGCAACGTCCCTTTCAATTCTGTCCTAGAGATGCACAATAAATAGATTTCTCCATCCTAAATTCTCGTAAGCTATTTAATGAGCTCTTTTTTTTAAGATTGTGAAGTTAATTTTAGATTTTCGTCTCTGTCATACTTCTAACACGCTACCATTTTATTGAGTTTTCTTGTAATCACCGCATTAGTTTACATGTAAATTGAATATAGATTTGCAGACTGGAAAAAAAAGTGTTGCAAAGACAGGTAAACTATTTCAAGAAAAAAATTGTGATAGGTCGCTTTTGTTTATTTCGTTTTTTTAAATTTTACTCTCTTTGCAATATACAAACTGGTAATATTGCCATCATGACATACTTTGTGTAGAGGCCTCCTAATTACCACGAAATGATTTATTTTCGGGGGGAGGCGAAGGTTCAATAGTTCTACTATGATCATAATGGTGAAGTTTAATCATTAAGTTAAGATTAATAGGTGATAAATCGTTGACTTTGTCTCTATGAGTCTTCATGTGCATTATAAATGCTTGTATTATCACACGAAATTCTATGTATTTATAAGAACATTCCATTTTCAAAACACTAGCTGGTCATAGCGCCTCTGGCAAGTTTTTTCATGTTAAAAATTAGTATTTGTGCTCTGCAATTTCATAAAAAAAATACATTGTAAGCGTAATAATGTTGCGTGATTCGTATATCCTTGACCACAGAAAATTACATAAACAGGATCAATAACCTATGTATTTAAAACAGTAAGGGTTTGGTTTAGAAAGAAATTTGAGTTTTCCTCTCAACCAAATTTCACGATTTCTTCTTGAAATACATTGTTAGTTGTCCATAGATATAGTATAACTTGCTATTATTTATTTATAGTAAAATCACAAAATTGTGATACTAAATTAATTTTCTTAAAATGAAAGCTTATATGCCGTCAATTGTTAATTACATCGTTTTTAAGACCTACTACAGTATAATTATAGTTGGTCTTGGTCGTTGTCTTTTGCAAGTTGTATTCAATCGATAGAAATCAGATAACGATTTGCCATTAGCGTGAACAACCATGTAAGTGTGAGGTTAACAAGATTCAAGGAAATTCTTGCCTCATAAAGTTATATTTAGTGAAGCATATCTACATTCTGAGTTTTTTAAGTTGAAGTATTATTGTTAAATGCAAAGTTTAGTGAGTGTAAATAAATGAAATGCACTGCAATCGCCCGACATATGTGTCACTTTACAAAAAACTTTTAGTGATATGTGATGTATTTCGCACGTTCAGGTGAATAGTAGGATATCCTATAAGAAAGTTCACTAGAACATTCTGTAAAGATCTTGATGTAAAGATTTGGAGTTTTCGATTTTCCGTATATTTTATTTCCGTATAACTTTTGTACAACTCTTAATTTTGTGCAGTGTAATCGCAATGGTTCAGTTAGTACTTATTTTTTTAAAATTGTTTCATTACAAAATTAGGTTTAATTTATCATTGTTCTGACGAATCAAGTTGAAACGATTTATATCATACCTGAAATGTAGTTTTGTAACCCACATGTTTCACCACTTAAGGTACCTTAAATCCCCAAATAACTATTTTTTAGCATTCTTCCAAGTACTATAGAATAATCTACCAAAAATCAGTGTCAATCGATTTCTCTTATTTAGAAGAATTAAATGAGTCATTGATAATTTCTGCAAATGTATTAGGTCCATCAAAATTGCGTTTTAGATGCCGTAAAATTCCATACAACACGTTTTTCCTCACGTTAATGTCGCGTCAAAAGATAAAAAAACTTGTCCTTTAGTGAAAGAACGGAAGAGATCTACTGTTCGTAACGGACGGACATATAAAATCACGTAGTACATTGTCCTACGTAAGTTTTTTCGCATTCTAAAGGATTCGTGTTTCTCTCAAGATGTATGGAGAAAAACTACGTCACATTTTTAGCGTTCTTTATAATTATTTCCCATGCCAAGATCTGATTCAATAACGACTTGGATTTACTTGTCCCACATCCCGCGTCTTAAAATACGTACTACTCTTTAACGAAATGTAAATAGAAAGAAATGCAGACTTTCAAGGCTGAATATACTATTAAAAATAGTATCCGGGCCGTGGTCGTGGTCTAAACAGAAAAATATATAAAAATAATGGAGAATAAAAAAGTTATTGAATATAAATTCGTATGTGTTGCAGGATAGCCTTCCTTTAAATTTGCCATTGTGCATTTCAAATTTTTATTATTTTACGTGGAAGTAAATGGTTTTGCTGCTGCATTTCGTTCTAGGAACTGAGTGGTGTCTGCAGGTACGGGGACACCATTTCTCACCGGGCCACCGAGAGATCTGAAATAATGAACGAGTAGCAGAGAACAGTCGTTTGGATAATTGAAACAGCTTCAGAGAAGCGTCCCTCGAAGTCTAGCAAAGCCTGACCTAATAATCATTGCACTGTTGATAGAGAGGAAAATGATTGTGAGCTTGCAGATCATGCATCATCTCTGCTTCGTAGGCGAAGAACTTGTGTAAATCAATTTAACTGAACAATATGGTATGGAAGGAAATAGAGTAGGGATATGTGAAATCGCCCCGAGATATTATCCTATTGTTCCCTTAAAGCGTTGTTCTAGCCACAATCGCAATTGTCATTATATGATTTAGATAATGGTTTAAGGTCAAATTGTGAACTGAGAAACATTCACGTTTAATATTTGGTTTCTGGGGCAATAAGAATGGAGGCAAAATTGTGTTCGCATGCACTCGGAAGCTGAAGCAAGCAAAGTGAAAATTTTCGACGGGAAAAGTTAAGGTAACGCATTTGAACCCATTGAAGAACGATGCTTCCAACGCATTTTGAGATTAATGACAGTGAAACTTTCCAGGAAGGAAAGAAAATCAACATGGCTCAAGAATTGCTGAAGATGTCTATAATGTGTGCGTTGCTACATACGAACTTACGAATGCTCCATTAGCATAATAGCTAAAAGAACTTGAGTTACTTAACTCAACTTAAATTTTAATTAAATGTGATAATTACTCCGTTATTTTCAAGATACTACAAAATCTCATTAAAAAAGACAACTCCAAAATATTGGTATGAATCAAGCCGTGGAATCTGCCGATGTAGAAGCACGACAACAAACTTTTAGGCCTTGAGGTTTATTTTCAGACGTGGAGGTGACAGTGATATTTTTCCTGACATTGCATTTTTGCAGTTGAAATGAGCGGACTCGTTTATCACAGGCGATGACACAATGAAATTGTGATATCACGCATTTTCTCTGAAATTCAACACAAATAAAGGAAACGAATCCAATTTCATACGTTCCACTTGCCACCTGCTCAAACGTTTACCCAATTAATAAACTCTCCAGAAAGGATTCTGGAACAACTCAGGGGACATTTATTCTTTGTTGGCGTAGAATGATGGGACAACCTTCACAAAATCACAAGGTAGATATTGACTCACAAGCGTACGTAAAAAGCGACAAACTTTCAATTGGGATGAATTATCATAGTTATTATTACGTGAGCTAAATCTTCTTGATCACTCGTTAATGAACAAATATAATTTTCTTTAATATAATTTTCAGAATCATTTAGTCTACATCGCAGAGCATAATTAGAGAGATACAAATGGTGTTGATGAGAGGTCTCAAAAGTGATACGCGCATTCCTGTAAGAGGTGCGTCAACTAATTCTATGAGAAGGCTTGAGGGAAGAATTAACCATTGAACTGAAAAGTTATTGTTTATTCGATAATTTTATTCGATAAATTTAAAAAACGTCATTATAATTAAGTCATATAATATTTAAAACTCTTCATTTTGGGAATTTTTTACTTAATAGTACATTAAACTTTTATCCGTGTAAGAGTTGCAATTTTAAAAGCTTGAAGACACATTGCTATAGAACACAAGTCAGTCGATAGAAGCATTCAAAATTATTATTGGTCCTGAAAACGTTAAGTATCTAAGACACAAACTAATTACAAACTAATTTTTAATCTGTAAGTTGAAACTTCAGAGAAAAAACTGAGAAACTTATAACGTCTGTTAGTATATATGTGAAGTAAATTGAAACTTCCTAATTTAATTTTCTCAAATTTTATTACATTTCTTAATAGGTTGACCTTGACATCCTTATTGAGTTTTTGTTACGTTGATGTTGGTTAAAGTGATGTTTTCTTTACATCTCATTTATGCAGTAATATCACAAATAATATCATATCTAAGTAAAAACACACTGAACACAGAGCTGAATTGAAGTAATCACAGTGAAATACAATTGCCAATTATAACAATTATTGAGAAGTCGTACGGGTAAATGATAAGTGCTTTAAAAACGTAAAAGACTGCAAGAGGGTGCGAGTAGCGAAGGGTTAATGGATGTCAGCGACCGCTCATGGAGCCAGCCTCGACGAGCAGCGTTAGGCCATCACTCCTCATTTGGGTTATCCGCCGCCGCCCCACTCTGCACCACGCAATCACCGTTCTGCTTCCCTCCCCACTCCGCCTCACACTGCCCGACTATTTTTTTTTATTTCCGTGTTAGTTTTGTTTTTAAAATCAGTAAACGAATAAATGGAACTCGTGTTCAATGAGTGATGATTAAAAAAACGTTAACCTAGTTAGCCTAGGAAAATAATTGAAAATGTTATGCGGTGCATTTGACTTGTCTCGCTCGGGTAACTGTCAGTACAGGACGAGGCTCCGGTCTTCGATTTACGTGATTATTTACGTATATTATTAATATCTATTTCAAATATTACCTCAACCAGCAGAAACGCCTATCTTTACTTACTTCCTGGGCGTAACTACAACCACAACTACGTAATTTTTACAATGCATTTCATACGTTCCATTTATCGCTAAACTGTAGCTCATTGTCAACATCAATCACGTCCGAGCGAACAGTCCTAATTTGGAGGTCGTCGCCGTCCACGTGGCCATCGGCGCCACGCCCAGGGTGCCCCCGGGAATCGACCCCGGCCCCCGAGCCCCATGATCTCTCTCTCGCGCCCGCGAACTCGCAGGCCTTGTGACTGAGAATCTAAGTTCGTCGAGTGATTGGGTAGTTAGTCCCATAACTGAAGTGCTGGTTATCTCGGAAGAAGGCAGTGTCCCTCTCCCCGTGCTGGAAGGTGAGATCGGTTATCGATCGACACATCCGGCTTTTGGTGTTTGCACCCGCATGGTATTTCCACTACTGGGGACCACGAGTGTAAGAGAGTGTGAGTGTAACAAATAACAAAAAATATGCGTTTTGTGACCTCTAGTTTGTCTTCTTTGTTATAACCTAACTTTTTGATTATCTAAACATGAATATTGCCCCTATGGCTTTATTTGTAACAATATTAGTATTATACGCACACGTTTTCTTGAGCCCCCATTTCGCTAGATGCGGGAGAATGAGGGAGGGGTGTTTATTTCAGCGAGAGGACTAAAACATTAAATCTGCAACTTTTTTCGATGCAAAATGCTTTTGATTACACGGAAACAAATATTTATGGTTATCAGATTTTGTCAACAACACTCGTTTATATAATTTATGTTAAATTTGACTAATGATAGTAAAGAAGTTGGGGAGATTTCTGGGGCTCAAGAAAACGTGAGCTTAGAATAATTTGTTTGTGGCTTGCATTGGTAGAACAACCTCAAAAATCAGATGTTGAGATAAATGAGTTCAAAAGTTTTTAACTTGTTTTGAAGTGTATCATTCTTGCATTCATACTTCAGCTATTTGTTGGTGGAAAACTGTACTGTAAGATATGCTGCAGAAAAGTCGAACAATCTACAATTCTGGAGAGTGCGTTTTGATTAGAGTTTTTTATTATTATTTTACGAATTGCATAAACTCGTAGCAAAGAACAATTGAGGGATGTAGTGTCGGTTACTACGGGCGTGAAGCGATATTGAGACTGGATCAAGTTCGCTACAGATGGACGCCTCAATGTAGGCCGGAAATGTTAACGTGACATTCTAGTTTTGAAACCGAATTAGTAGCAACTTCAGGATACTGGACGTTTGGTGAAACCTTAGAGAACTTACTTCAGCCCATTTAGCCGATGGTTCTTTAAATGGTTGGATGGTTGTTCGTGATTCCGGGCACGTCAACTACCGAGGTCCCGTGAGTGTAGTGCATGTCTTTGCTCTGGAGGAGGCGGTGATCTTTCTCCTGCTGTACGGTGAGATCCAGCGCCGACCTACTGTCGGCTAGTGGGGTTTTCCCAACCCAGGTATCCCCTCCAGCGGGGCACCGCCCCAGCCAGGACAAGCTCCCGGCCGGTCTCCCGGCAAGTGTGGTAATGTAATGCATGTTAGAGTAGATGTGTATAAGGGGTGAGGATAGTACAAGGAAGAGGAAGGAAAGATTGCGCGCGGTCCGTGGCCCATTAGTTAGGGTACTCCGGCATTCGCCTGGTGTGAATCTGAGAAAGCACGGAATCAGGGATCAGAGCAGCCGGCCACTAGAATTCTCCTCTACACAGCGACTGAATTCGACATAGCTGACAAGCTAGCGGCTAAAACACTGTCATTGGTTCTTTACACAGTAATGAGATATCTTGAAAAGCGGATAAGGTAATATTTGTCGATTGATGCCGGATTTAAAATTTCATGAACAATATTTCTTGTGTTTGAACTTAAAAGGTTCTCATTTAAATTACTTCAAGGCTGCCAACTGACAGCGACGTTTGATGAGTGACGACATAGCTGCATCTGAGTTTATGGGCGTTACCAACGATTGCAGGTATTTACGTGTGCATACGCTGTTGCGGGAACATCGCGTTCAGAAGATTCGCAACAGTACATTTACTCGAAATTCGTATTTTCTTAGTGGTGCCACTATTGCAGCCTACGAACGATACGATGGGTTTTTTTGCTGTGTTTTCTTCGAGATCGTGGGCATACGCTGTTTCGGGATCATCGCGTTCAGAGGATTCGTAACAGTACATTTACTCAAAATTCGTATTTTTTCAGTCGAGCCACTATTGCAGCCTACGAGCGATATGATGAGTTTTTTGCTGAGTTTTCTTAATCGGAGAACCCTGAAAGTTCTCATTGAACAAGCGGCCGATGTCGAGGGCTGTGCGGCTCGGCCGCTGAGTCGGCGGAGCTCAGCGCGGCGCGGCGCGTGGCCTGCCCTTGGCGGCGGCGGCGACTCAGCAGCGCGCCCAGCCCGCGGCCGCCTGGCACGCGCCTGTTTGTGTGCGCCGGCATTTGTCCGCGAGGTCTGTTGTAGCGGCGGGCGCTGAGACACCGCAGGCCTCGTTTGCAGACTCTCAGGGCCGCGCGTGTGATCTTGACAAGCACGTTGCCAACCGCCAGCGGAATGTTCTGTAGGAAGAGACTTCAGCTGATCCGAGGGATATTTTGGCGTATTGTTGAAAACTGTAGCAAGATTTTTGGTGGTGGCCTAAGGTGAAAACAGTGGTTTTCAATATTTTAGATTTAAATTGTTGTTGAAAAAGTTTTTTTTCGTATCTAGTACTGGAAGTAAGAGCTTCGAGTTCAAATGAAAGTTATAAATGAGTATGCCAAAGTCGCCTACTAAAGATTTACGTGAATTATTTCTTGATACAAATTCGCGTAAACGTTCCATAGTTCGTGACATCGTTCACGACACTGTGAGCGATGGATTCATGTTGTTTTATGTTGCCTCAGCGTTTTCTTCGTATAGCATTTTTATACTTCCATGAATACTTCACTGTACGCATCATGGTCAAATATTTTTGTGTTGTAAGCGTACCGCAAACATGCATCTTCCCTGTTCACTGTAAATAACAAATAGAAGTTTTGTTCTTGATACATGATTCCTGAAAATACTGATAAACTATGGATGACTAATTCGTTTCATCGTTTATTAGGTTTATTAACGATATGCGTACGACCAAGTAAGATTTTGCGGGACGCTCACCGCAAAGAAAATAAAACACTGACTATAACAAAGTAAACAAAACACAGGCAATTTGAGTCAATATCGCTGCCTTCTCACGTGTTGTGAAAGATTACAAGTAGTAATGTTAGTGTGTGACTAATATAGTAAGTAGTTTTTATCTACTTACAACTATACTCGTATATTTGTAATTAGATAAAAAATTATGTAACTCGTACGATGTATCCATGGCAACTCATTTCAAAAAAACTTGGCTTCCTTCGTCGTCTCGTCCGTCAACTTTTTGTTCGTACACCAAAGATATGTTTTCTATACTAGTAACATAAAAACTACTTATCTGCGTGATGCAATAAACGTACGATTATACGGTATCTCATTCATGACAATATGAATCTACTTGATTCTTCTTGTCATCTTATTTGCTCTAAGAAGTAACAAATCTATTTGATAATGGATTATTAGTCAAGCAAGAAAGAAGATTAATATGATTAACGAGACACAATAACAATTTGATAATGGGTCTTATTCGTTACTTCTTCGATAAGTCATTTAATACGTTTTTTACGTCTGTAACAATTTTCTGTTGGAAATATATTTAGCATTCCGTAGAAACATATGCCCCTGTCCTTATTAAATGTCAGAAGGAAATTCTTGTTCGGCAAGTTGTTTTGCTGCCAATAAGCATGAATGGGAAAGCGGATGATTCGATGCTTTAATATGTTTTGCATTATCTTCCTTACCAAGCAAGAATAGGTGAAAACAATGTTTGCCAGCAATTGTTCATTATAAATCAACTTAAAACTTACGTGGAAGATTTCTAAATCTTAAAAATCTCTGCAAATCTGTACAATTTTAATTAATATTTTCAGAATAAATTACGAAATGTAATTTTAAAGAGTTATAAACTACATGTGAAAGTATTCATAAGAAAATAATCGATTAGAAAGTCCATAAGTCAGTAAAGAAATGCATTATATAAAGGAGTGTGTCTAGCAAGTATGTGTGTAAGGAAGAGAAATTCGGGGGAAATTTAAGAGACGACACTAAATTGGGAACAGCTATATTTTAAAGAATGGCTACGATATTCGGAATATAATGCGAATTTATTTCGTAGAAATCTAAAACACAGAACTTCTTAAAATAGTAGATTAAAGTAGCAACTGACGTACGAAATGCAAACTATGCAAATGTTGCTCCCAAAATAAGCGATGCATTGGACATCTCTGCGAACGACAGGCAAAGTATCCAAAAGGTAAATTACTGCTCAAAGGTACCTCGCTGGCTCTTGGCGGAGCGCCAACCCCGAGCGAGAGACGATGCTCTTCTGTTTTAAGTGAGCCATGCGAGCGAGAACAGAAACAAATGAGCTGCGATGCGGAAAAAGCGCCAAAGGTCTCGGGGAATTTATGAATAAAGAGGCAAAAACACTAATGCGCGCATCAGAAACGCAAAGCAGAATAGGCGAAAAACGGAAGACTCCTTCACAAAAGAACCAAAAAACTAATGATTTCCTCAGGATAGCCTTGGCGTGTGAAAACTTTTTTTTCAGCATCGACCCCGTACGAAACAGTATCAACCCACTTCTATTATCCAACGAAGTCTCAATTATTACTACGCTCGTTTAAAAAGCATTTTCATGATCTCATTAATAAATAACGTTGTTTATTTTCTAAAATCAAGGCGAGTATTGATTTCAGTACCTTAAATATAGTTTGTTCTTTTTCAAGTTAAAATCAACAAGAGTTTCTTATTCCTATCAATATTCATAAACATTTTAATAAATCATAATTAACATGTTTTATATTGATTGAGAAACAAAATATCTACAGCTTTTGTTAGTTATAAGTTGAATAAACACTTGAGATTTTTTACATTTTTTAACTCCAGCATTATTAAGAGGGGGACTCAGAAGAACACCAATAATTACTTGTACATGTTGGAATTTGTTTAGGAACTTGAAAATGAATAATGTTTATAAGGTGTTTTTGTTTAAATTCTAGAAAGTATTTTTTTAGAAAGTGTTTATTAGAATTTGAATTATTTACAGAGATTATGGGTGTGAATAAAACAAAATTCCTGACTTTACTCACTAACTGACAACTTAGAATAAATTTTAGAAATATTTGTAGTATTTTACGTTTTATCAATGTACTAAACTATATGATTACATGTTATCAAGATACATCCATCTTTAATAGACGTACAAATGTATGTTTTATCTTTAATATTAAAAATATTATTGCCAAAAGGTTTTTTAAACATGTTGTTTAACATAAGTAAATATGAATATTAATTTATGATTCGATTAATTAGTTTTACAAAATTATCTAGTACTTTAATAGAATCGAAATTAAAGTGGCGGGCTCTGAATGTCCTCCCTCCTTTGCAATGTGTGGAACCGTTTATAACATGATGTTTGCTAAGGTAAATACGGCACAACCCATAGGTATGCAACCACAAATCCCTCATATATCGCTTTCGGTATTGAAGTGTTTTTTATACAAATAACAGAACTACTCTGGTTAATATTACACTTAATCAGATTCTTTAAAATCTAATCCGTGTATTTCAGTTATAATGCTCACAAATATAATTCCTGCATTTCAATTACTTCATCATCTCTTATTTCGTCATCTGTTCTTTCGTCATGTTGACCCATTCCCCTCCATTCATGATGTTCTCCATTTCCTTTGCAACACACATTTCTTCCCTCGAGCTGCGACGTTGGCGCCGCGGTGCGGTGGCATCCGCAACGCGCCGAGGCTCGTCCATAGCTCGGCCGTCATAGGAGGCCATGATTTTCTTTGCGGGATATCGAGGGCGCAGGGCGGCGCGGCGCGGCGCGGTCGTCCGGTGTTCCTTTTTGCGGGCGCTCGCCAGGGGGAGGGGCAGCCAGGGAGACGCCCGGTGATTTTTCGCGGCCTGTCGATATCGCTTCCTCCCGCCCGCCCGGCCATTTCTCAATTAGTTTTCGTGCAGGAGCGCGGGTCTGGCTGGGACGTCGACCTCATCGCCTGGCGCTCTCGCTGATGAGATGGGGAAGAGCACCACTTTCTGCCCCGGTCGTGAGAATGTTCACGATGAGTGAAGTTACGTAAAAGTTGAACCGCTTAATATGGAGAATTATGGGAAGCAAGGCATGAAACCATTTAAAATAAATTTCCGATTTCTGCATTCAAAATACTTCGGTTTGCGATTTTTTCTTCTAGGAGGATGAAAAATTCATTAATAAGAATTTGAAATATTTTTTTCGCAAGACTTTTATTTCAATAATATTTGCATTAATAAGGTAAGGGTTGTTGATTCTTCTTTATTTTTTGAACACGGCGGTAATTATTGTAGAAATAAATGCATATTATATTAAATACAATAAACACACTTATATTACAACAATTGTAAATAACTAACTTTTCTGTTAATGAAATGTACATCAACCATCAATGTACTTTAAAAAAACGATCCAATCACATAGGTTTACATTGTCTTGGATTGGATATTGTGAATCTATTACATCGCTCATGTTTACTGACCTTTTCAAGAACTTGTGAAACGCCCACACAGGCAGATGTTTATTGTTTACACTGTGAGAAAAGAATTATTTAATTTGAGATACCACTTGAATACAATGCATTTTTTATTTATAAGGAAATGAATCTTATGGCGACTTCTTTCTTTTCCTTTTCCCTTGTTGTATTATTGTGACATCTTTCAAACAGTTAAAAGTGAATCATTGTTCATATGCAAATTCTTCAAAGAAATATTTCTACAATCAACTTCCTTATTTTTTCTTGCCTTCAATATTGTAGCGTTTAAAGTTCATTGACATTTTATGCCGATGTCGCCTAACGAGAGAAAACTGTATTCAACAAACGTTGAAAACCGGCAAGGTAAAAACTGGAGCACCGTTCGATTCTTACATCAGCGAAAGCTGGGTGTGGCAGGTTTACTTCGGGCCTGTCATCAGGAAGGTCTAGAACTAGTTACACAGATTTTTATTTCACGGTATGCGGAACCAGTGTACACGATAAGTGATTGTAGTCCGAAGCGAAATAACTCACGACATGAATGAAGAGTAACTTCCTTAGCTATTTGATACACATGGTTTGCAAAAGTTCCTTCTTACATGTAGTTTGGAAAAGTAACTAAAAATATTCAAAACATATTTAAGGTTCACAGCATCAAAGGCATTTGAATCTTTTGATGACCTTTTTTTAATTGCTAATGAATAAAGAAAATAACAATCACAGTTTTTTTAAGATTTAAGTATATGGGTTCGAAAGTCACAAAAGGATCAAACGGATTTCAATGAACTGATACGTATAAAAACATGAAAACATTTCAGATTGTCACAAAAAAAATCGGAACATATTACTCCGCACGCAGGGAACTAAAGTTGCATCCCTTAAATTTGTCAAACTTGATGGACCTGAGCAACAACTGTCGCCGCTCTAGTGACTCAGATCGAGAGATCATAGGGTTCGATTCCCAGTATTCAGTCGCTGTTTGAAACAGAATTCTAACTACTGGCAGCTCTGATCGGACTTTTTCAACAGTATCTTTGTGTGACGTCATGGATACTCACAGCGACCACAGACACAGAGCTTTCGTATAACAAATATATTTA
>BOPP01000068.1:5741013-5777197 GCA_017312745.1 Gryllus bimaculatus | reverse complement strand
GCGTCCCCAAATAGATGCCATGAGGCACGCTGGCTAATACGTTACATTTGTATCAATACCAGACTAATTCCGGAGCAGTCTTAACGATCACAATTTTCTCTTCCTCCATCTTGACCCACATTTCCCTTCACATTGTCACTTACGCTTACATGCACTAGTCTAGAACATATCTCGGAATCTAAGACCTTTTTCAGCGGAGGCGGTGGCCCATTGGGGAAGATACCTGGAGTACGGAAACGTTGGAAGCCAAGCGTGTGGGTTGTAACGGGATCGCACTTTCCTACATCGTAAGAATGTCGCTACTTCGAGAAATGTAAAATGTGCGACACTTACAGGACTAATTACCAAAGCAAATGAGACGTCAGAATCATCAATCTTACATTTTCTAAAGATAGCTACGAAGTTTAGTTAAAATTAATTGGATCCAGTTTTCGCACAAAATGAAGGGAGGGAGAACATTTTTAAAATTTTGTGAGGCCAAACCACACGTATAATGAGAGGTTGCGGATTAAAATGTTGGCTTGTTTCTACTGCCCGGTCTCCAGATACTTGTCAGTTGCACACTCCCTTTTTAACCGTGTTGTTCTGCATTGTCAAATTTAGCACTACATGGCAGTTAACACTACCAACTGTTTCTAACTTACCATTTTTTCTCCAGGAATAGACCACACAACAGTCTCAGGGGGATTTATTACTAGCTCAAATACCTCACAAGCATCAAATTGACACACCAAGAAATGAGTTCTATCTTTTGGGTATCAGCCTCACGCATCTCCGACCCTGTCCTGTCTATCCTTCTCAGACTCTACCCTTTCTCCACTCACCACATCCCACCACACCACACCCAGTCCCCATAGGTGGCTAAGTGCATCGATTGACGTTACTGCAGGGCTTCTGACCAGGTGGTCCTAGGTAGGAGTACCGACTGTGGCAAGATTTTTGACACTGGCTTGTCAGCTAGATGTATAGGCCGGCTGCTCTGATCGGTAGTTTCCAGTGGTTTCTCCGATCAACACCAGGCGAATGCCTGAGTAGTCACAAACGGGTCACGGACCGCGCGCTATCTTTCCTTCCTCGAACTTTTCCTAACTCCACTCCTTACACATACTTACACTGATCCGCACTACAATGCTACACATGCTGGGCGACCGGTTGGAAGCTTAGAGCTTGGACCGGCTGGGCTGGTGGGAGAAATCTGGTTGGGGAAAACCTCTCTAGCTGACTGTAGGACAGTTCCAGATCTCGCCTTCTAGCGGGGGAATATCATAGCCTATTTCGCAGGAAATTCGATACACTTAGAAGTCTAATGACTTCAGTAGTTGACTCGCCTGGAATCACTAACAACCAACCATCCCACCCGGCTCCCAGCCTTTCTCGGACCAGTCCTACCTCTCTCCTTCCCATTCCACCCCGCTCCTCCTCGCTGCACTCCACACGCACCCCGTCCCACATGACACTGCCCCTAGCTCCACGTTCTGTCACTCCACCCTTCACCCTTTACCCTCCACCCTCCCAAACTCCACCCTGCTCTGAATAAAAAATTAAATATGTGTTTACATTCATTGTTTTCTATTTAAAGATATAATTTTATTTCATTCCAAAATTCTGTAATTGATCAAATAGCAATACACGCGCCAATTTTGCGCACGGAATTTTGAGACCACAATCTTTGATTCTCTTTTTTGTGTATTTCATTGAAACAAAGTTGTAGCTAATTCTATAAAATAATCATCTCTATGACACTATGATGATCAGCTACATAATATGACCAAATAATTATTCAAAAGATTGCAATTTCATTAAATTATTTATTTTCGTTGTGAAAATTTGCTTGAGAAAATGCGAATGATGATGCTGATGTCCAGCGAACTGCGTTCGGAGGCCAGACTTGCAACATGGTGCTGGAGGGGTTACAGATCAAGACGCCGATCCATTGACTGGGCGCACAGGGTCTTAATCAGAAAGCCTCAAACAAGATAAGTTGCGATGTTTATGAAATCTTCGTGGAAACAGGAGGCAATTTGTGCGTCTTTTACGTGCGTACTTGTTAGTTTTACACAACGTACAATATAGGAGCGTTCGAACGTTTGCTTCGAAAGATTATAGATGTGGTCCTCCTCACTTGATAATCAACTCTGATTTGCTCACTGAATGCGTAGAAAATAAGCCTTTTTATAGTTAATTGTGTAATGCTCTTTGGTGGCACAGTTGTTCCCTTTATCACCCTGACATGAATGTGATCAATGTATGGTTAAGAAATTCATATAATATTTTAAATTGTCCAGAGGAATAGTTACGTAGAACTTTTGACCTCAGAGTTAACAGTCTTCGGTGGCAGCTGTAACTCGTACGTGCGTTATCACTTATCTGTTTGCTCCAAATACACAACTTCTGAGAAAACCATAATTACTTGTGTAAAAATGTGGAATTTCATTTCTATTCATTTATTTTATGTGAATACCATATTCTCACCTTACAGTCATCTATATTATCACATTATTATATTTTATTTCCAATTATTAAGACATAGTTTAATGATAGTTGAGATTGAGTTTTCTTGACGAGATCGGCCAGTCGAAGAAAGAAAAATAATCGAGATAGCTAAAGAAAAATAATTTATTTTACAAAATGTATATTTTTCTGCGTTGGAATATAGTGGAAGTTAATAAATCACGAACAAAATGCTTCATTACAAAAGCCTACGCAATTTGGAGGGATCGAAGGTCCCTTTTTACCAATTAACGTGTGTTGTAAAATTTATGTTACACGTGTGACATTTGCCTCCTATTGGTAAGCACTATTTTGTACTGCCGTTTGACAGATCACTTCTGAAACTTTTCAAAAGATTTCCTGTGCCAACATCAATGCAAGAAGGGTTGCCTACATGTCAGGAGCAAATAACATGTAACATCATTATACAAAACTTCTCACCACATGTTTTTACGAAAAAAAAATTATCATTTATATGAGTTAGAAGTGTATGAAATTTGTTCTTAAATATACTGTAGAGTCTATGTGTACTGTGCCACTTATAATTTGTTTCTTCTCCAGTCTTCATTCGAGTTCAGACGTTGGGGGAATTTAGGGGGGTGGGGGACTAGCTAAAGAGCCAGGCCGAATTCAAACGTTATTTGGAGAATTCTGGAATTCGGCAGCTCTGATCGGTAGTTTTCCTATCAATTTAAGGATAATGCCGGAGCAGAAATCTAATGAATGGTCTACAGACCGCGCGCTTTATTTCCTTTCACTTCCTTGCCCTAGCATCTCCCCTTACTTAATCTCTCCTTACCCAATTACACTTACATAAAATACATCATCACACGAGTCGAGAGTCCAGTCAGAACCCCTCCCAAATGAGGTGATGCCCCTCTGGGGGAGATTCCAAGAAGTTTTTCATTCTTGTTAAAATACCAATATTCAATACCTTACGAACAATTATTCATTTGTATTTTATCACCCTTTGTAAGAAGAGAAAGTCTTGTAATTGGGAGTCGGAAACATAACTATCGTCAGCAAAATAGTTATTGCCGGGCCTCATTAACGAAACAGTAGATAAATCTTTTTCCTATAGATAGTAAAATTTCTTTCAGGATAGTCTTCATGATGTCTCAAAAATATTTTTAAATTTTTCTCAATAATGACTCCAAATTTTTAATTAAAATTTGTGCTCGGACAGTGTAAATGGTGCTTAAGAGAATGATGTAGGACTCTTTTTTGTTGAAATCACACATATTTCGAAAACTGGAAAAAGTTTATTTTTTCAGCTTCTTCCTGCAACCACACTATTAATGATAGTTCTTTTTCTTAATGAAACCTATTCTATCGTACACATCTTGAAATAAGGTCATGTACAAGTTTTTGAAAACCCGAGTACTTATCACGCAATTTTGCGTGAAATATAGACATTTTTAAACAATTATTATTCTCAAATAACGGCTTAAAATGTTTTCTTTATATTTCTGTCAAATGCAAAAACAAACCGCTTTAAGTAACGGTACAAAAACCCCATTTTCGGCGTGTTTTTCGAAAATTACAAAAAGTTAACATCGCAAAACTACACAATTGAATTAAGAGATTTTTGTTTTGAATTAAACTTGTTCTTAAAAATTAGATCTTTAAAAATGCATGAACAGTAATTTTCCGTAATTTCTGCTTGAATTTAATGCAAACTCTTAAAAAATATTTTCTCACACACTGCTCAAACTGTTTTCCACGGATAGCAAAAGGAAAGATTAAAGTAATGGCCCCAGGTCACTTTTTGTTTAAATCTCTGGATTTTGGATACTTGCAAATTTAGAAATAATGCCAGAAATTATGTACTGCTGTAGCACCACCAGTTGATTGTAAATATTGTGTCACACATAATAGTCACAAAGTAATACATAATAGTCATATTGTAAACGTGGTGATAAAGAAGATGGCATGTTACCAGTCATCTACACAGCTGTGGACGTGAACAGGTGCTATGATTGAGAAGAAAAGCGAAGTTTTCCCGTCATCCTGTGTGACCTAAGTACTTTCGGAAATTCTATTCACAATACAAAATAACATAGAAAATACAAAGTTGAGTAATATTGAAATTTAAATAGTAAAATGAAGTAAAATAAAAGTAAAGAAATTATATGAATACAAAATTACCTCTACATTTTGTGAGAAACAGGTCTTTAAAAGTGCGACCCTAACTTGTACATTCGTTTATGCGCTAAAAACTGCTTGTCGTAACCATTTAATAATGCATTTTATTCGTTACATTTTCGTTTGCTGGCGTCTCAGTTCAGTATTCTTCGAAAATTATTTTTTCTTTTATCTATTTCCTGGATGGCGTTAGAATTAGGGCAAGAAAAGTTCTGCGAATTCAATCCATCAAAGTAAGAAAACATAAGGTACTATAAGGTAATAAACAGACGTGCCACGTGTCTCTTTTATATGCTCGCTCACTGAAATAAAGACTTGAAAAGCTACGTCAGAAATAGTCGTCTTTAGCTTGTCAGAATAAAAGAATTTCTGGAAATTATTTACACAATAGAAGAAATTCAAATAGAGTTTGTACATTGTACAATAGAAAAACGGAAAATCAATGCAGAATTCTTTATAGATGTCTTTCAATATGCTGAATGAATAATTAGATTTAAAATAACGACATATTATCTGTCCCGGCTGTCGATAACTGTGAAATTATATTGAAAATTTGAAGACTTTTTGAACAATATGTGAATTGCTTTTTAATTCATCGAATCTATTCCTCGGATATTTCTCTTTCAATTTGTTTTCTTTCTTCCATGCTAAACTTTGTCTTTAATAGTAGGTGAATATAGGACATAGTGGAAGTATGGGACAAAGTGGAATTGTGGAAGTGTCATGAAGCTAGCATATCATAAGAACGAATTATTGCTATTTTTCCTTTGTGCCTACAAAAACGTAAGTAATATAAAACAATTGTATTTAGCATAAAAATGCAGAAACACGAATTTTTTTCTTTAATACATTAGTTTTCTAAGCTTACGATTCAGAGCTTTTGGATTTCTCAAACAATAGCAACGTTAATGTGATTGTTTTGAACCATTTTGTGCTAGCGACGAGCGGGGTTAAGTGAAACGTTGAGATACCACTTTCCACGAAATTTTGACTACATATTATTACAACTATAATGTTGTTCGTTTTAGGAGTAGGTAAATTTTCCGTTACCCCTCAATACCCTTTACTGTTAACAACTGACTTCAAAATCACCTAGGCAAAGCGCTTTATTTGATAGATAGTGTAGGTTCTACTAAGGGACTTACTTCAAAAATCTAAAAACTGTAAAAAGGACGCTATTACATATAGATAACAAATAAATCATCATTATATCAGTAAGTGACTTTTTTAAATTCTGAATTTCATTATTTACCAATATTTGTTTAAGCAGTGAACATTAATATCTAAATTAGATTTGTTCCACTTTGTCCCTCCACTGGGGCAAAGTTGAAAAAATGCAGACTCACAGATAATTTTAAAAAATAATTGTTGAACTAAAAGTAGCACTTTCAATATTTTCTAACAGAAGGTATATAATAATTTTTAAAATACGCATTAATATTTTACAATAAAACTACGACATAAAAACACTTTTCCTGCCGACTCACTACTATTCATTTGACTAAATATTCCCCTAGACATTTGTACTCCCAAGAAAACGATTGTGCTCAAATTCAGTTTACCCCCTTACCCCCTTAAAGTTACATACCCCCTTAAAGGAACCAAATACTAATGAATGTGCGTAACTTATGTCGTTTAACATTCTTCCACTCCCACCAGCTCTCCTCATATCTTTCCCCAAATAATTAACTGGAAGACACACATTCGTCAATCCCTTCCGCGCCAAAACATAAACTGATCAATATATTATCATGTTTTAATAGTCAAGAGCCATGAGAAGCGGGACAACTCCCAGTCATTCTAAACATTTAATGATTAAAACTAAAATTATTCCCGTAGACGTTATCTCTAACCTTAACAAAACGAATGCAAGAAGGGGAAGACAGATAAGCTTTGTAAATTTCAATTCACCCCGACAAATTTAGATAAAACGTTTCTTTAATCTATGAAATTTATATAAACACTTTAAAAGATCTCCATGTACGTCCCTCACATTATTACCCAACAATAAATCGATCATTACGATCCAAAAAAAGGAAACTTGCTGGTCATTTCTCAAAAACATTTAACCAAATCTGATTTAATTATTATCATTTCATAATAAAGTAACAACTTTTCTTCATAAGACGTTTCATTTTGCATGATACTACAAAACCAAAAATGGAATATGCACCATAGTTCATTATTACCAAGTAACGTTACTAATGAAAAAAGGAAATGGAGTATTAAACACATATATAGAGTTGGTGGTGATTTAGGAAACAATTTGTCAATCAACGTATCCAAATATAAACTGAATTGCAATGACTTACTTTAAAGGTAGACTTTATACGGGCTACATTTGAACACTGGTAACGCTTAAATAATAAGGGGAGGGAGATATTACTTCTAAAGGCATTGAAAGCGGCCTGAATGTTTCCTTTCGAAGTGACAATGCGAAGTGAGACTGGTGAGATTAACCTGTCGTCGGAGGACGCTGCAAGGAAACTGCTACTTGAGGAAAGGCCGGTCCCAAATTTTGTCATATTTTGCTGCATTTGATTTTTGGTTCCGGGTGCGTCAACTGCTAAGGTCATTAGTCCAGTAAGTGTAGTGCATGTTTTTATCGCAGGAGGTGGTGATCTTCCTCCGTCTGATGGCGAGATCCGGTGCCGACCTACGTCGGATTGGGGCAATTTTACGCCGCCAGGTATCTCCCACCACCAGGGCATCGCCCCAGCAAGTACCAAGCTCTAAGCCCCAGACATTTGCGGTAGTGTAATACATGTAAGTGTGTGTGTGTGTGTGTGTGTGTGTCTGTGTGAAAGAAAGGAGAGAGGAAAGGAAAAGGAAGAGGAAGGAAAGATCGCGCGCGGTCCCATTTGTTGAATTGAATTGAATTTGCCTTATTTTACGTGGCGAGACTCGGGCCATCAGGCCCGCTCTTCCGTCTGACCACGCAAATTTCGCTACGCTCCTTTCACCAACAAGGAGAGAAAGGAGGTATTTCTTGGGCGAGAAACAGGCGATTTGAATTTAGCTCAGAGGCGTCATTTAGGCTTGAGGATCTTTTACATGCAAGTAAATCTACGAACATGGGACAGCCGGCTTTACTTCCCCTCCGAAGGAAGGCGTGTTAAGGCCCATTCACAATGCAAACGTAAACATAAGAATTGCGCATAGACATAATCATTAACATAAGCAATAGACTGAAGTATGCACAATGCCTAACATAAACGTAAGCAAAATAAGTTTCTATTGGCTGTGAGACTTTCTGGTTGGATGTGAGAATCGATTTCAAGATATCTACTGTGTCTATGTCCCATATGGCGTTAGTTCGACTTCATATTCAGACCAATTTCAATTCTTTATTTTGAGTTACCGTTCTGTGATTGGTTAGTTTCTTATGTCCTACTTAAGAATAAGCACAGAATCTTGAAGCTTGAGAGCTTTTAAGTTAACGTCTTACGTATTATGCTTATGCTAACGCATTGATAATGAGTCCGCTTATAGACGTAGTCCTAACTTTTATGTTAACGCCATGCTTATGTTTATGTTTGCATTGTGAATGGGCCTTTAGAGTTTTTCTTTGCCTGGTGTTGATCGGGGAATCCATGGAAAACTACTGATTAGAGAAGCCGGCCGCTAGATTCATCCCCCAGACAGCGGCTGAATAGAAACTAGCTGAAAAGCCTGTGTCGAAAATCCTGCCACCGCCATGACTCGAACCCTAGGTTGATCATATTTTATTTCGCATAACGAAATAATTATCCAGGAAAAGTTTAGAGGTATCAAGACATCTGTTTCTCGTAATTTCTTTGCTTTGCAAGGATATTAATAATACGATTTGAAGAGCCCATTCGAAGAGTTCTCCGACGGACAAATTTGATTCTTATTTAACTAAACCATTTACAAGTGGAATCTCATTTGCGTCGGTTAACGAACTTGCAAAGAAGATCTGCCAAAATCAGAAATGATGTTTGCTCACAATTTAATAGAGAAGATGGTTCGGAAGTACACAAAACTAGAGATCCTATATGAACACATATTGATCAGGGTAATTGAAATGTGGGTGATCTGGGCTGTCCGGGTGACGCCGCGTCGAAGGCTGAGTTGCCGACGTTTTGACCATCCTGTCGTGGTCTTCCTCAGGGCTGGTATGCACCCGGACAGCCCAGATCACATACATGACTCTGGCTGCGGAAGCCTTCGACTTCAGGGTAATTGAAAGTTACAAAATCAGCGGAACCCGTGCGAAAAATTCGAATATTAGCCTCTGCTTCGTATATTTTCGCAGCAAATGTGAGGTTACTTAATTTGATATGTCGTATTGAGTATTATGCCGTGTCTACAGGAGAGGGATGTGTTTGCTAAATACACGCAACTGGTAGCTTGAGAACTAATCGTTGTAGAAAGTTCTCTTCTATGGAATAGGTAGCTTGAAACTTTCAATTTTTGATTTAATCATTGTCTCAATTTATCTTAATTCAAATGTCAAGAAATTTATGATATTTACTGCAGTCAATTCTGTATTGTTAATTTGCTAATGTACTTCATTGGTGTGAGAAATATGAAAAGCCATTTCTAATGAGAAAAAGGGGGTTTTAGAATACGTTAGAAATGGGAAGTTGTGTGCTACACGTAGCTTCACGAAGAGAGATTAGTAGTAACTGTATTGGCTTCTATTTACAATTACAATAACTTAATCTGATACAAATATTATGTTGTAGCATCAGTAATTCACGTATTGTAATATAATACTATTAAATATAAATATAGATAAAATTGTTATTTGTTTTGTGGCTGAATACAAATATTGAACTTATACATTGTTTATAGCTTGGATTATGGGAGTAGTTATATTTTGTTCCCAACTAAAAACTGCATGCTTAAAAATAGCTATTCATAAGATGAATAAAGTATATAAACAGACAGGAGAGAGGAGACGTGAGAATATTTGGTGAACTTATTTGGCGAATTAATTAATGTTTCTTATTACGAGACAAACAGCATTATTCTTTCAGAAGTATTCTATTTGGAAAGTAGTTTATGCATATTGTCTGTCAGTTTCTATTAATTTATAATAACAACAGTGATGCGTGTATCTGATATTTCAAAATAAGTGTCTCCTTATAAACCCGTATGTTTATTTTATGTCGTATAAAACTTCACACAAATGGTTTTACAATATTATCTGTCTCTATGCCCATCGGCATGTTCGGGAAAACCTAAGGAATTGCAAAACCATTTCGATAGCAATTTCAGTGAAATGTCGAATATTTTGTCGTATATTATTTAGGCCTCCATTTTTCAACTCATTTTTAGGTAAATAATTGAAAATAATGTATCCATTTATGACTGCTTCAATACGTCTGAACCGAATTTAAGTATTTTTGAGACATAAGTATTTCTACGAACTTATCATACCACTGACAGTCGTCTCTCAATGTGCAGTGATAATGCAATTTAATTTTTGTTGCTAGAAGTTGGCTGAAATGCAGTGCAATGCAATGCATCAAATACAAGCTGCTCGTACCAACGATGTTCGTAGAGATTGTGATTGATCAGGATGGAGCGGTCCAAAACTGGTGTGGGACCGTGCTAGGCATGGTAAGTTCAGGTGTGACTTAATGGGACAAAGCGTGGCGAGGAGTCTATGGATATAATTATTTCCTATACCAATCTCAAAAATGATTATCATAATCACAAAACAACTTAATGTGGCGTTTCCAACGCTTCACAAAGTTTTAAAAGTAATTTTGTATTTACTAAAGTAAGGCCGAGAAGATTGCCGAACGACATCTCACTTGTCCTCAATGGTGAAGAGGAAGGACTTTAACTTTTCAAGGGATTTTTTAACAGGTGGATGACAAACGAAAGGACGGACGGAAGGAGGAAGGGTCTAACAGACAAATAAACATACAAATGTACGGTCGGAACAATCGAAGAACGAACGGACAAACGGATGCCGGACGGATGAACAAGCGAACAGACGGTCTAACGAACGAATAGACATACAAACGGACGGACGGCGCTCAGGCAGACGAACGGACAAACGAACAAACGGACAGGCGCAAAGACGGACAAAGAGACCGATGGACGAACAAACGAACGAACGGACAGACGAATGAATGAACGGACAAACGAACGGGCGGAATATCTAATCGGTGAACCAACGACCGAATAGACGCAACAAGGGACGGGCAGACGGACGGATGGACTTACAATGAACGAACGAACGGGCGGACTAATAGAGGGCAGACGAACGAACGGACAGAGAGACGGACGGGCGAATGAACGAACGAAAGAAAGAAGGAACGAACGGACGGACGGAACAACGAATGGGTGAACCAACGACCGAATAGACTAACCAAAGGACGGGCAGACGGACGAAATGAACGAACGGACGAACGAACGAACGAACGAACGAACGAACATACGAAAGGACGGATGAACACGCAAGCTACCCGATAACCGAACATGAAACTAAAGCGAAGTACTTCAACTCGTTTCCCTAGTACAATAAAGGCCCATTCACAATGCAAACTTGAACATAAGCATGGCGTTAACATAAAAGTTAGGACTACGTCCACAATCGGACTCATTCACAATGCGTTCGCACAAGCATAAAACGTAAGACGATAACCCAAAAGCTTGCGAGATTCACGCTTCTGTGCTTATGCTTAAGTCATACGAAATGAACAAATCCCATTACGTTAACTCAAAATCGAGTATCGAAAGAGAAGGGAAATCGATAGACGAACTAACGCCATATGGGCCATGAACACAGTCGATATCTCGAAATCGATTCTCACATCCAACCAATAATAAACTAGAATGTCTCACTTCCAATAGAAACTCTTATTTTTTTAGACAATGTGAATACTGTAGTCTACCAGTTACATTAATGTTTACGTCTATGCGTTATGCTTATATTTACGTTTGCATTGTGAATGGGCCTTAAGATTCGATTCGCGCGGCAGCGATCCAGAGTCGGAAGAAGCGGTCCAGGGTTCTTCCTCCGCTCGACGGCAACGATGCTCCGCGTAGCGCCGCGAGCGGGGGCGTGAGCGCGGGGGGGGGCGGGGGGCGGGCCGCGGCAGCGCTAGCCTCAGCACGCGCGTGTTTTGCGTTCCGCGAGGCCCGCGTGCGCCAGCGACGCGTATAAAAGGGCGCGGCGGGCGGACAGGGGCAGACGCAGCCGCACGGCCGCTGTGCATTCAACCACCAGCTCCTCGCTCGCCCACTCGCCCGACGACACGTGAGTATACCACTCCTCACACTCCACGCAGAAGTCCTACTTGAAATCTCGTACAACGCAAGTATAGACGTCAGTTCAGAAGGTGTCAGAGCGTCGCGAAATGATATCGAAACGTTTTCAATTATATTTAATTTTATTTTCACTTCGATGATGAAAATAGTGACGGTCCTGTACTTCGTATCTCAATGAGTTACGATACATTATTTGTAGCTAATAATACATGCATATCCATGTATTTAAGTTGAGTATCAATAGAATGAGAATTAATTGAAACTATAATATACAATTTACCATCGTGCCCGATTGTTAACGTTATATTTGATAAGTTCCTCTATTTCCAAAATGATTACATTATTTTGAAGACAGCAATATTAAAATATATAATTCGTCATAAATTCCTCCAATTTAGAAGATTTTTATCGGTTTCAGGATGCGAATTATTATATTTAATTTCTTTTTACAAAAGCATATTTTTGAGGGTTCGGACATAGCGTATGTACAGAGACATCACATCGTTTAATTCTGTTTAAAAGAAAATTTGTATTTTTTTTTAATTAGAAAAACATCATCCACTTAAGAAAGGCAATCTAGTAAATGAATACTGCTTTCAACGAATTATTTATTGCAAATGTTTTGACGTAATTGTAGAATTTTACAAAATAAGAATATGTAAAAATTTTAATTTCTACTTTAAGCTAAGTTCGATTAGTTTTCAAGTATCAACATTGAATGAATGTATACATTTATAATTAACGTATTTTTTTAATAATCTCATCAAATGACAAACAGAGTGACAGATTTCTGTTTCAATACTAATTTCTATGAGTAATTAATTCTAAACCTTAGTCGAGTAAACATAATCAATACAAAATATTGTTTGCGAAAATAAACTTCGTGTTACGAGTATCCTGATAATTATTTTGTTTATTGCCGTACATACTGTTTAAGGCTTAATACCACAAATGACTCGATCATCGACATGAAATACATTCACCCATCCCATTGTTTCATTGTTCTTTTAAAGAAAAACGAATATTGACATTTCCTCAAATTGCAATTTGTGACCACGGATGTATGGTTACATTACGCGTCAATGTCGCTAAATGTATCAATACATTTTTAATTTTCACGTCAAATCAACTTTCTACATTTCCATTCATAGCTAATATTTCACATACAGAAAATCAATAGAATGTGTCATCAAAGAAAGACCATTATTTTAACCATTATACTAATAGACGTATTTATTATTCCTAACTTTAATTTTGTTGGTAAATATTTCCGACATTCGTTCCCGATATTAATTTGATTCCTTGTTTTTCTTGTCAAACACCCTCCAGAAAGATATGTTATATACATTAAAAGAAATTCAAGACCTTGCAGTAACGGAGAGCCCTAGATCGACTGTTAAATGAGGGTAGGAACACAACAATTAGTTTAATTTCCCAAACATCAGAGATCCAGTACACTCGTAAAAGTTACTCTACATAAGCTAAAACTACATAAAAATTACCCATCAATCATGTTAGCGTCATAAGTAACATGAAAGCTTGAAGGCTGCATAGTTCAATACCAATGTAATTGGATAAACATTGAATTCCATACGCAATAGAAAATCTCATAAGGCAGAAATTCAGAAAACCTATATAATTGACACCGTAACAATACAATGCGCGATTGCCACATAGCTCTTGAACTCTCATAATGTAAAAGAATACTGATTGGTCTCATGAGAAACAGGAGATTTTGTACTTGAGTGCGTGTATACCCAGTCTAACAAATTGAACGTCCCTGTGAGAGAGATTACCAGCCAGGTTTATCACAAGATAACGAGAGATCACAACTCTTGTGAGACATAGAATAAAACACTTGCCTTTGGTCAAGAAATAATGGCTCCGCTGAGATTTAAACAGTTCTCTTGCAAATGGCAATTATTTTTCAGATGTCAGTTTGTCTTTGCAACGTCCAATACAAGAAACGATAAAAACAAAAATGTAAGCGTAAATAATTAAAAAGGTTCCCTTCGCCATATTTTTTTCTATTTTCAATATTTTTCTTTCCAAATGCTACTGGAAACGGCTCCCCTGTGCTGACGCTTGTTTAGAATAAGATAGTCATAGAATAAGATCTACACGTAAGCTTCCGCGGCTCGAATCCATAAATTCTCGGCTACCCGGGAGACGCCGCGTCGTTTCGCCTGACGTGTCGCAGGCTTCCCCAGGGCAGAGATAGAATAAGACGGTGTGTTGCGCGTCCAGGATGATGCGAACGCTGCTGCTGGGCGCCGTGGCGGCGTGCTGCTGGGCGGTGTCGCCGAGCGCCGCGTCGTGCGACCAATCGACGCGCACCATCATGTGGACCGGCGGCGAGTTCCAATGGCCGTGCCCGTCCACCAAGGCCATCTTCAAGTCGTCGGGCCGCTACGTGGCCAAGAACATCATCGCGACGCGCGCGCAGATCTACCGCGACGAGGCGTTCGTCGCCATGCCGCGCTTCCGCCCGGGCATCCCGGCCACGCTGGCGCGCGTCTCGCTCAAGTCGCGCGGCTGCCAGGTGCGAACTGCTGTCCGCGCTCTCATTTTCTTGCCCTGCTGTCGGTTCTTTCTTTCTGTTTCCTTCCCAGCTTTGCTCTCTTTCTTTCTTTCCTAGTTTTTCTCTTTCTTTCTTTCTTTCCTAGTTTTTCTCTTTTTTTCCTCTGTATTTGTATCAATTTTTCTATATTTCATTCATGTCCTTCAAAGAATTTTCTCTACTACCCTTCTTTTCTTCTTTCTTTCTTTCTTTCTTTCTTTCTTTCTTTCTCTCTCTCTTTCTTTCTTTCTCTCTTTCTTTCTTTCTTTTTTTTCTCTCTCTCTTTCTTTCTTTTTTCTCTCTTTCTTTCTTTCTCTCTCTCTTTCTTTCTCTTCCTTTCTTTCTATTTCTTTCTCTTTCTTTCTTTCTTTCTCTCTCTCTGTCTTTCCCTCTCTCTTTCTTTCTTTCTCTCTCTTTCTTTCTTTCTCTCTCTCTCTGTCTTTCCCCCTCTTAACTCTTTCTTTCCCTCTCTTTCTTTCCCTCTCTTTCTCTCTTTCTTTCCCTCTCTTTCTCTCTTTCTTTCCCTCTCTTTCTCTCTTTCATTCTCTTTCTTTCATTCTCTTTCTTTCTCTCTCTCTCTTTCTCTCTCTCTCTTTCTCTCTCTCTCTCTCTTTCTCTCTCTTTCTCTCTCTTTCTCTCTCTCTCTCTCTCTCTCTCTCTCTCTCTCTCTCTCTCTCTCTCTGTTTCTACATCACTCTTCGTTTTCCGTTTCAATTTTTCTCTATTTGATTCATGCCTGTCGCACACTTTTCTCTTATTGGGTATTACGTTTCTTCTACTGTATGTGCTTGTCTAACGGAGAATCTTCCGGTGTGCTATCCAGGCCACTTTGCTCCCGTTCCCGTGCTGGAGCCAACAAGAGGAAGGAAACTGCCGCGCGCTGCAGTCCGTTGTCGACATCTTCCTCGACGCCAACGACATCCTCTGGGTGCTGGATGTCGGCATTGTCAACACTCTCGAGAACCCCGTCCGCCGATGCCCGCCCAAGGTACGCCTATTCAACATTATTTAATTACGTATTAATTAACTTTGTAATAGCTTAAATGTGAGTTTCCATCCATCCTAATAATCATATCTACAAAAAGAGTCTGGAGCAAATTTAAAAATGCTTTATCCATCATTGCAAACTTGATTCTCAAACGAATTTTTCAAGTTAGTTTTTCAAATATATTTCAAGTACATTCGAAACTTTCTGTCGAATATTTAGAAATACAGTATTCTCCTGAATAGATATTCTTATAAAAGTGCGCTTTACCTTCAAACAGTAGTCATTCTTGCAAATGGCACTTCTTTGCCACATCTACTCGTATCAACGTGACTCGGATATTTCATAAGTAATTTTATAATTGTAATACATTTTGGAAATAATTTTAGAACAGATCATATTCCATATCTGCTGAATATTTCACTTAATATTTTTCCTGCATTACCTAGATGTTGATGCGACTTTAAATAACAAAAAAAATCGTTCCTACGTTTCTTCACACTATTTGATCTTGTCTGTTTCCTGCAAGACTTCCATGTTCACGGGACCTTAAATTAAAAAAATCGTTCCCACGTTTCTTCAAACAATTCGAACTTGTATGTTTCCCGCGCCGCGCCGCTATAACCGGACCGTTGAAATTACTATACCGTTAAATGCAACAATGGTCGCTAGTGACCTATATGTTAATGCTACCTTAAATAATAGAAAAAAGATCGTTCCTTCCCTTCTTCAAACAATTCGATCTTGTATGTTTCCCACACCGCGCCACTATAACCGCGCCGTTAAAATTACCATACCGTTAAAGGCAAGAATGGTCGCTAATGACCTAGATGTTGATGCAACCTTAAATAACAGAATATTTCCTCCATGACCTCCATGACCTCCATGATCCAGGAAATTCCCACAATTCTTCAAACCATTCGAACTTGAATGTTTCCTCCATGACGTTTATATTGATGCCACCCTAAATATCAAACATTCTTCAAAACATTCAAACGTGTATGTTTCCTGCATGACCTAGGTGTTGATGAGACCTTAAATAACAAAAAAAAAAAAATGTTCCTACGTTTCTACAAACCATTCGAACGTGTATGTTTCCTGCATGACCTAGATGTTGAAGCGACCATAAAAATCAAACATTCTTCGAACCATTCGAACTTGAACGAGTCCTGCAGCGCGCCACTCCAACGTATCCTCTGTCGCAGGTGGTGGCCATCAACGTGCGCACGGGCAAGGTGGTGAAGGTGATCGACCTGTCGGCGCTGACGTGCGCCGCGTCGCGCCTGCAGTACGTGGTGGCCGAGTACTCCCCCGACGGCCGCTGCTACGTGTACGTGAGCGACGCCGCGACGCGCGCCATCTTGGTGTTCGAGGTGTCGTCCGGGCGCGGCTACCGCGTGGTGCTGCCCAAGGCCGTGACGGCCGGCTGCGCGCGCCGCGACGTGCTCTACCTGGCGCTGGTGCGGCAGAGCTGCGGCGCCACCACCCTCTACTTCACCTACCTGTCGAGCAGCCGCCTGTTCGCCATTAAGACCGAGTACCTGCCCCGCGGGTCCTGCCGCCCGGACGGTCCTCAGGTGAGCCTCTCTCTCTTTTTCTACGCTTGGATTTTTGATTTTTTGTTTTTTTTTTTTTTTTTTTTTTTTTTTTTTTTTTTTTTTTACTATGCCGATCGTTTTAGGTCAATTGTTATACCTCCGGCCTTATAAAATGAATCAGTGGTATGCATAGTTTTGTTTTCTACGCTTCGATTTTCTTTTTAAGTGGCCGATGACATGAGGTCATTGTTACACCTGCCTTTTAAAATTAATCAGTGGTAATGAAGCAGTTATAGTTCTGTTTTCTACACTTCCTTTTTTTAAGTGGCATTAGGTGATTTTAAAAGGCAGACAATGGCATTATGTCATTGTCTGCCTTTTAAAATGTATCAGTGGTAAGCATTGTTGTGTTTGCTACGCTTCGACTTCTTTTAAGTGGCCGATGGCTTTAGATCATTGTTACACCTCCTGCCTTTTAAAATTAATCAGTGATAATGAATTATTCGTAGTTCTGTTTCCTACACTTCTTTTTTTTAAGTGGCCGATGACATTACTTTATTGTCTGCCTTTTACGAGTAAATGAATCAGTGGTAAGCATAGTTTTGTTTTCTACGGTTCATTTTTTTAAGTGGCCGATGACATTAGGTCATTGTCACACCTCTTGCCTTACAAAATGAATCTAACAGTGGCAAGTACATTTCTGAGACCTCCTTGAGAAGAATTTTCGGGAATTAATTAAAAATATTCATTCAAAGCATAGTTTCTGTTTTCTAGCTTTGTTTACTCTGCCAATATTCTAGTCAAATAATACTTTATTTGAATAGTCAAGTTGGAACTCAACTCTTTTACTGCATTTGAATATATTGATTGATATAACTATTGCCAAAAGCGAATTTTAATATTCCGTTTGCATCCATCAAAATGCAATACAAGGTAAATTATGTTGTTCTTCGACATGATGTTCTGTTTCGCTTTTTTGAAAGACTGGTCTTTTTCTTCCAAGCTGCTACGCTCCAATGATCTAAACCTGACGAGGACGTTCTTTGCGCTCTGGTAAACGACCAGAGAAAGTCTTCGTGTTTAGGAAAACGACGACGAAATTATCCGAATTTCTTACATAACCTCGTGATTTCTACAACGTAATTTGTATACAAAGAGAATAATGGCACTTGCAATGTTAAATATTTATGGAATTTATACATAGTCAAATTGACTCTATTTTATGTGCAAGAGATCAACCTAACTTGCATTGAATAATCTATGTTAAGTCTGACCTCCTTCCCTCTACTTTCTTATTTATTGAGTGTTTTAGCGTATTCAAGAGGTACTTATTTGAGGGGAGTTTATATTTTCCCCACGATTGCTTCGTTTCATCCAATATTTTTTTATAAGATACGGGCATTTCTTGTCGAATTTTTAATATTGTATCCTCTTTTCCTTCTTTTATATCATTTTTACGAGGAAGATAATTATCGGTCTTATTTTCTTTAGTTCAACCTCTTTTTACTTCCATTCTTCCCTTTTCACTTTCCGACCCAACTCTTATGTATCGTAATTCACGCCCGGCAGTTATTCTCCCATTTAATCTTCTTAACACAGTCCTTTTTCAAAATGTTGTTCCATTTTGTTGCCGTTTCTTTTGAAAACGTTCCCCAACCTCATAAAATTTTAGATATCTCATAATATATTTCCATACGCAATGAATCATCCGAGCACAAAGACCACCTGTTAACACCTTGGTGGACGTGTACCTTTCGCAGGACATCGGCCCGAAACCCGCCAAGTTGGTCATCCTGGGCACGGACAACGGCGCCGCCATCTTCTTCCGCTACGAGGGCCAGAACGAGGTCTACCGCTGGGACACCAACGTGTGCTTCAAGGCGGAGAACTTCGCGCCGGTGTACCGCGGCCAGAACTGCTTCCTGGCGACGCACGCGCTCGCCGACTACAAGCGAGGCCGCATGCGCGTGCTCGAGTCCAACTTCCCCGACTACGTCGCCGGCACCGTCGGCTGCGGCGCCGTGCAGAAGCTGCCCGTCATTCAGAGCAGCGGCTCCAACTGCTGAGCCGGGCCGCAGCGCCCGCCCGCCCCCGCCCACCGCGACGAGCGGCCCGTTGTTGATTGTTGTTAGCGCCATCTTGTTGAGAGCGCCATTTGCGAAAGTTCAAGAGTTTTTATGAGTGCGTTGTTTGGTTTCTGAAAGGTCTAAGCGACTTCTATTCGGACAGGATAGAATTTTCTTAGCTTTTCCCCTTAGATCTAATATCTTCTAAGGATATTAGAGAACGATGACGCATTCTTCGAAATTGAGAAATTGGTGCGAAGAATGGTGCTCTTTGTTATCGTGAATTTTGTTGTTATCGCTGTCTTGTTGAATATGACATTTAATAAAACCCAATATAATTAAAAATACTTGTCTTTATGAATGGGGAGATCAACAACTCATTAGATCTAATCTCCTAAAATCATCAAATCATTTTTCACTTATATAATTCAGAAGCTTTGTAAGTGAGCATTTGCAGATTTGTATCATCCTGATCATGACAGAATTTCATCCCTCCTCATTGTCCTTTGTCACTACCTTATAACGCGTACTGCTGCAGTGCCAATTTCCCTGTTGGAATAAGGTGATTCTGATAATAAGTTGTACGTTTAAATGACGGATGTTTTCAACTTGTGAATGAGACTTGGTTAGCAAAGGCAGTCACTATCTATTCCAAAATGATTTAATTTACTATTCTTATTCATTTCATAAGAGAAAATCCAGCAATTCGTTATCTGTAAATTTGTCGATACATTTCTAAATAAGATGTGGCACTAAGGTGTAAGTTTCCTCTGCTTTGTTATGCGTACGGGTAGAAAGTTGTACAACAAAGAAGTGTTTGCAGCAAATCATATTAATACTTACCTTTTTCGGCAAACATTGAAAACATAACATGTTTTACTGGAAGTATTAACTTTGATGCGAGAGTTAAAGCTTAAGTTCCCTTCTGAACGCATTTACATGAAATGAATAAGTTTTCTTCCTTGAAAATATCTTTGACTGAGTGTAGGGGAAACACTTAGACAATTCTAGCCACCCAGTGTGATCATAATTGTACCCTAAACTAAGACTAATGAAATCCCATTGTTTTGATAGATTTTCAAAGGCGTTGAAATTCTACCATACAAAAATTTGTCGTTCTTTCGAAAAAAGAGTAGACAAATGTTTAAAAATAATTTTAATAATTATTACATTAAAAGCATATAATTTACTTTATTATCAAATTCTAATCAATATTAAGCTAAATAAAAAATGCGGTACATCATTCAGAAACGATTATAATAACATTTCAAAAAATATCGTATTCGTAAATTATTGGGTTTAACAGCTCAAAACGTTTCTCCAAACTGTTTCGGAAATCTCACAGCTATCGTTGAATTCTGTATCTCCGATATTTGACGATGGCTTTCCAGATTATGAGGGATGGGCTATACGGACCTAATGGAACATTTGCTTATCGCTAGGCCCAAGGGCCAGACAAGAAAAAGACGGTTGGTGCTACGAAATGGCCTTTCTTTCACAGGTTAGTTTTCCAATCTCCTGAGTCTAGGCTACCTTCTCGGTATTTCTCCATCCTCTTCACAGCTGCGACTTATCGGCGCCTTAAAGATATTTTTCAGATTTTCTGAATTTGTCGGTGTCCTAACAGTTGAAGTGAAATATGAGTTCAATAATATTGTGAATGAGTAATACACGGTAATATATACAAACTTTTATTGAGAAATTTGGAGTCGTTTTGTAAGAAAATGTCGTTTGAGTGTTTCTGAAAATACGCAATTTGAGCTCATTTTCACAGAAACGTTTGGAATTTTCTAGAATATTTATCAGAAATCATTTTAAACACTTGTGTTCACAAATGCAGAAATGTACAAAAAATTCCGTAAAGTAAGTATTCAGAGAATTCAATGAAAATCGAATATCTGCCATTTTTATACGTAATTTTCTTCATCCGTTTAAAAAAAATTGAGTAGTATTTTGAGAAAAATTTGATGTTTCATGTCAAGTACCCCCCAAATTTAAAAAAAAAAATTCTTATTCAAGGAACTGCGATATCACAAAAGTCGATTGACTTATATGTATTTTGGTGGAAATCCTTGTTGGATTCTTCCTGAGGATTCTGACTGTACAACGTGCTAGAGAAGCCGTTTTCTATCTAAAGAAACAAGATCTATCCATCTTTTAGGTATCGGGGACCTGCATTACGAATTTTTCTGACGGAAAATCGCCATTAGTCGTAGCAGCATTATATAAGTGTGTGTTACTACATATGTTGTACCGAGCGAAGTGGCTCAGGGCGTGTGGCTTAGCGCGTTGACTTCATATTCGGGAGGCCCGAGTTCAATCCCCGTACCGGCATGCCAGACCAGGGTTTTCATGGTTTCAACGCTTATCCAGGTGAATGCTGGGATAGTTCTACTGAATGGCCACGACAACAAAACCGACGTTGCTAGTCTAATTCGTTAACAACATGAAGTCACGAAAGTTAAGCGAATTCGAGACATCCAGATTGCGCGACCGACTAGGAACCCCGGGATCTAACGGTGCTGAACCAAATTGCCCTTTACGAGACATCCAATTGTAATGGATAAATACATATGTAGTATGCGAGAATGTAATAGAAATAAAGGATCGTTTGCGGCCCTTTGTTTAAGGTATTGTTCATAAAGCCGGCAGGAATTGACCGGAAGAAACTGCAGAAACGACCTCTTAGTACAGCCAGCCTTTATGATGTGCGTGATCTGGGCTGTCCAGGTGACGCACATGACTCTGGTCGCGGAAAGCCTACGACTTCACCCTGATGTTCAACCGAAAGTGGTCGCCTCCCACCTAGCCTTTTATCTGGTGTCGAAAAGACCTGCCAGAAATTGAATTTTGGACCAAGAAGCTTCAGTTGTGGATTTTAAATCAAATCTACTATCGCACCCCGTGCCTTCAGAAGAAAATTCTGGAATAAAATGTGACGAATTTGGACTCTAAAATTTGAAGTACATGTCATTCCGACGATGCACATACCGGATCGTGATTACCCTCACCAAATTGTCATCGGTGGCTGGTGACGATGCCCTTGAGCCGCGGCTTGGTTTTCGAAATTTTATTCATTTTTAGCTTTAAAAATTGTAGAGATAAACAAACACTTAGGACGTAGAGACGAAAGATTGCGAACTACTAGTTTTCATGTTTATTTTAACGCGATTGGAAAACGACACATTATCGTGTTCCACTATTAGGTTTGAAAACTGGAGAGATGCTGCACTCCAGTTGATGGCGTAAGAAAGATATGCCCAGATCGTAAAAGTAAATGCGGACAGAGCATACAATTAACGGTGATTGATGTTGCACGAAATAGACCTGGCTTGGTCCTTGATTTTAGCTGGAGGGCTAGAAACGCCCACTTAAGCCGAGTATTTTCGTGTAACACACAAAAGAATCGGTTGTATCTACATTTACTTCATTCCTTGCTTTCAAGATTTCTTGAAACCTTTGTAGAAGAATTACGTAGAACATAATTTCATCTGAAACGTACGTTGAATTTTCTTTGCCATTTTGTGATAATATTCTCGAAATTTTCAGTAATACAAGTAACTAATGTAAAATTTATTTTAGAAATTGAATGTTGAATATGTTGTATGTATTTTAAATTTTATCTCTTGGTTGCAATATATTTATTTAAATAATAAAAATGATATTAATTAACTTTATAATAATCTTGATTTTATTGTAAGGGAATTCCTTTACTATACCATAGATTACCACAAGATATCTGCTACCACCACGGAATTTAATCTTGATTTGACAAGAATGCCATTGTATTTAATTTTGTTTGGCGTTTTTTAACAACAGAAATAATTAAGATAAATTTATCGATTATATGCCCGTAATTATTATCAATTTAATTTCAGTTTCTCGTAATTAAAGGTATTTTGAAATTTGCGTCTTATTGACAGGTAGATAACAACACACGTATTCAAAATATTTTATTAAATTTTACAAAACATACAATCATACTACTATTATTAAAAATCCAACACCAACTAACTAAAATATAAACGTACAAAAACAAATTCCATTTCCTTAATACGACATAACACCCTTTCAAAACACAGTTTTGTCTAACTTGTTTCTAATACAAGCACACTCAAATTGAAAAATGTAACAGAAAGAACCTGCACAAAATCATTTCCGTCCAAAATTTCTCAATAATTTGAAAAGAAAAACGACTTTTAATACATTCTCTGGACTCTAATATTCTCCAGTTCTGTGAAATAATAACTAATAATATCCCTAATATTAACAATATTAACTTCCAGTTTTTATTTCGCTCCTGAGAGAGGCAAATTTAAAAAAACTCTCGCTTTAAGGAAGTAGGTGATACTTAAATTAAATATTTCCGTTCTTTTTTAAGAACGACTGTCATTTTCCAGATATAACATTAGAAATATAAAATTGTTCCCTCCAATTGATACAATCTATCAGTCTCGGTTTCCTGTTTTGTTTAACATTTCCTTAAAACTTCTCAAGAAATACGCATGACTCGACTAATAAAATAAAAGTAATTTTGCTCGAAATTCTTGAATGTTGAAAGCTGGGATGGGATGAAGAACAGAAACACCTATATTGTCACAATGTGAGGAAAGTAGTCTTATATAATTTCCCTTAAAGGCGAAGTTCATATCCAAATGCTGTTCAATTCAACAATTTAGAAAAATGCAATCTAACGGGAAAAAAAATCACTAGATCACATGACCGCATGTCTGTCTTTTGAATACATGAAAGGAAACGATCATTCGCCGATCATCTCAAAGGCTCGGGCTTGGGCGAGAAGTAGCTCACTGTGCCGCTACTCGGCGAATGCCGCATGTGAGGCGCGGCCTTTGAACAGCAGAGCGACACACATCAAAGGAAGCAAGCATTCGCCGAGCACCTAAGCTGGATGGGATTGGGCGAGCAGTAGCTCGTTGAGCTCATTGCCCAGGAATGCCAAATGTGTGGCGCAACATTTGAGGCCGTTCATAAATTACGTAACGCAAATTTGAAGTATTTTGAATACCCCCTCCCCCCACAGTAACGCACCCGAAAACAAAACGCTCTTGAACTCCCCCAAAAACCATTATGTAACAATTGAGAACACCCCCATTTACTAGAAATAAAAATAAATTATCTCCCAGAAAGAACAATTTGTTTTAATTTTATATGTGATCTATTTTAAAATGTATGATGATTAAAGTCATAATCAATTGGCGAAGCTGACTACATGTAATAATAACATTGGGAACAAATGCTATGTGAAGGAAAGGCGCAAAGACGTTAAAAATTCTTAGAAGCTGTGCACAAGTGGATGACGCATGAGCAACAATCTACTGCAGCAATTTAATTGGTTTCAAGAACATACGATAGATCAGTTTTGAATACTTCTTCGTAATGTTATAGATTCTATAAAAAGTTATGAACCCATGTTTCCATTTATTGTACCAAAGTACACAATAACTTTAACTTATTTATGTTTTTTACAGTAATTAATATTTTAATGGATTGTAATAAGACAGAAAAAGGTAAATGTTTCACCAAATGTTGAAAAATTAAAAATAAACCAATGTTACGTAACACTAAACCAATACCCTCCTACCCCCAAGTCACGCCACGCAGTCACTGCCTCAACCCCCCCTCTTAAGCGTTACGTAATTTATGGACGACCCCTTTGCCCTGCAGAGCGCCACGCCCATCAAAGGAAGCGAGCATTCGCCGAGCACACTTCGCCGAACACCTCAGTTGGACGGGATTGGGTCAGCTGTGGCTCCTTGAACTCAGTCACTCAGAAGGCCGAATGTGAGGCCGCCTCAGAAATGCCGAATGTTAGGCGCCACAGAGCGTCACTCGTCGATAAGCAGGTAGCTGAACTTCTGCAGCAAGACGCAGTGCTGCTTCCATTGCGAGGCGGCCGGGCCGGGGGGGAGGGGGCCCGAGGCGGAGGCCGAGAGGCGGCAGCCGGGCAGCGCAGACGCCCCCGAGCCCCGGAGGCGGCGTGGGCGGCGGCGGCGGCGAGCACGACGAGAGGACTGCGGGGCAGCTGCGGCAGGCGCCAGCCGGCAGCGGCGGGCGCGGGCGGGGCGGGGCGGGCGGGGGCGCCGCCCGGCCCGCGCGACGGGTCGGCTCGGGAGCTGAAAAGGTCGGCCTACTGTTAAAATCGATGAGAGTTATTCAGATCGAGTGGCGGCATTGGAATGATATGGTTGGGCTACGCCGGTGCACCGATTTTTACTCGTTTTGAGCAGTACCAGTTTGCTTTACGAACCACGTGACCAGAGCACAGACACTTCGTTTGAGAAGTCAGACCAGTCGCAGGCCGCCATTTTGCATGGAGAGCAAGAAGTGTTTATAAACATTTTGAAAGTGGCATGAAGTGACAATTTTTAACGAAAAGTAACACAATGACGGTGTAATTGAAATAAAAGTTGCACAATTACAAAAAAAGTACTTCATATATCTGTTTCAATAATAACATTTCATATATATATGACAATAACTGTGACAAGCTAGTGATTGTTTTGATATCTGGCTGTATTTATAATTCCCGCTAATATTGGGACACACGCTGGCACCTGAAGCTCATCGGCTGAAGTCGGATCCGATGCGCAAGATCATCTCTCCCCCTGCTGAAAAGTACGGTTAAAATTGATCAGAATCGATTGAGAATTATCAGATCGAGAGGGAGTTCAAATCGATCAGAAAGCTTCCGATGTGAGACAGAGCGTATCGGCTGATCCGTAGCAGAGGAATGATACATTGTCTCAAAAAGAATGTTTTTTGTGGTTCTGAATCACCTACAGAGGTGATCAATAACTCATTCCATTCCGCTCGACAAGACAATTCGATTAGCACAATTCTTAACCTTCTTCGAAAACAAAATGTGGTTTTGATGGTTTTGCAGCATGAAGTACCATGCATCATAGAATCACGTAAAATTGTTGTCAGGAGACACAACAAGGAAGCACAGTTGTTTGGTGTATGAGCGAAATGATTCAAGAAGACGAGTGAAATTGTACGATTTCCGTAAATTATTAAATAATGTTATAATGATAGTAAAGTATCAATTTATCGGTACCAAAAGGAGGCAGCAAGCAGCATCGTCAGCGAGATAAGTAAAATAAATACTTATAAAATCAAGTTTCAATCTATCTACGAGTTCATTGGTGAAACGTGGATTATCATAGTCTTTCTTGCATTTACATTACTCATCACGATTTTATTCATCCAATTGACAAGAGTTAAACCTAATTTTGCAATGAAACAAATAATTAAACGAGTATTTTAATCAACATTTCATGTAAATTTCTTTTCCTGAAAATCGACGAGCCTCGAAATTTTATTTACATTGTGAACTAGCAACACCCAAATAAATCTTTTAAACATTGAAATATCCGCTGGAGACGCCAAACTAAGCTAGTTAAGAAATCATTCGTTAATAAGAGAATTATCCATTGAAAACTTTGTGACCTTGCCAGAAAATGCCAAAGAAAAGAGCTGACACCTCCTTTGTTGATTGCATGCATTTGCGATGCCACTGTGCTGTAAACATGCAAGCGTGCTGTTGTTTTCGCTTATACACAAACAGACTTTGTAATGCAATATTTGCTTTGCAAGCGGAAGGACTTCCCACATGACAATGCTGACATTGAAACATTTTGGAGGATAGGTATGCAGTTTGCAAGATATTTTTCAACTTGATTCCTGTACAGACTTTGTCTTATACATTACTTCATGAAATTGATATATCTTGATACAAAGAAGTAATAACTTCCCATTAGCAGCATTATTTGCTCCCCTCTTATATGTTAATGAAAAGCAACAACATGTGTTACTGCTTATTCTTTTCTTTCCCTTATGTTGCTTCCGAGTTAAATGTTTTCTCCCTTCCCCCATCCATCTTCACAAACTGTCTACTTCACCTACTCTTTTTCATATTCAACAAAAAAAAGAAATAAAAGAAGGAAATTAATTAATTAATAGATAAATAAACATTCTGATTTCCTTCTCCAAGTACCAATTTTCAAGTATTGCAAATGCTTTTTCATAAGTAGCATTGCTTTCTGTTAGAAATGAAACTATAAAGTTTTCCTTAAAATTATTTTTATCTGATGAAATATCATCCGTGTTTAATTCGAACATTTTAAAAGTAAAAATTGGCAAAACAAGGAGTTCCTCCCCATAACTAACATTAACAACAAAATCACGCATGTGCGCAACGTTACATGAAAATGTATTGCCTGGAGTTAGTAAATCTAGAAATAAATATGAAATAAAACATTCAGAATGGCTTTGTAATCGACACAAATAATACTAGTTGGAATAATGCACATTTGATGTAACATAATGAAACCCGTATCGCTTTTACACATGTAACACATCATGGTGCGAAAGCGTTATTTGTGTCATTATGAACTTAATATCAAAATTTTATTAATATCTATAATACAATTGCTCGCAAATATAATGAACGGAACACAAGAAGAAACGTAAATTTCCTATATTTTCAGAAAACTCACTGAAAATTTTCTAAATGAAATATATTGGGTTTATTTATTATACAAATACCGAGGGATTTCCTTCGGGTTTACCGTTTCCTCTTGCGTTTCTTCGAACTTAATTATAACATGCACGAGTGCTCCTCTAAGATACTGACATTTTGAATAATGTCTTAGTAATATTAATTGAATAATGTATGGATTCAGCAGGAAGTTATATATTTTGTATTACATTTTGTAGCAGTTGGCATTGTTTGAAAACGTAGAATGGCTGATGACTGAATGGCTGAATGGCTGAAACGAATGAATATGCTATTACTGCGGTTTAGAGGGAGTGGTGAATCTTAACTTTGTGAAATGCTTGATCTTTCATTCAATTTTCGACCAATTGATACTGGTCCACCCCCAACATCACTTCACACTACTCACCTACATCACTAGTGTGGTTAGTTGATTTATTACGTGGTTGCTGACATTTTAATGAATTATTAATGAAAATGCTGTATGTTGTCGGATCTTGAAATCAGTTATTTCAGATAGCTGGAAACCTATCATTTTAAGAAAGTTAAAATTGTATTTGTGCTGCTGCAGTTAATTTTTGTACAAAATATTCAAGCACGATTTCGTACAGTTCTTTGCAGGCCGAAAATTATCAAATATTTAAAGCAGAATAAAAATACAATGGTTGTCACCCACATTTTATCCGAGTCAATTCAAAATGTCTTCTACAGATCAAGAATCACCACTCTCCTCTTTTAAAAAATCACGATATATTCTTTGTTTGAATTCAGGCAGATACTCATTTAAAATTATATAAATATTTAGTTCCCTGAGTATGAAACAATTGTATGTATGTAATTCCCTGAGTATGAATCAAAATGTCATGAGATAACGTTTCTTCTAACTCTTGACAGTGCATACCGCGTTGTAATTCAAGAAGAGAATAACTCACGAACATTTATGAAGAATACATATTTATTAGCAGTTGAATGGCAAAAGTCCTTTGGAAATGATGAAGATTGACCGACGACGAAAGTATCGGGACGGTCGGTCCCGGCGTTGAGGTGGCTGCACTGCCGACGCACACACCTGGGATTCGCAACAGCAATAAATGTTCCGAAGCAATTTGGTGAAAGATACCAAAATTCGGGTATGATTAGTTTCAGTGATTCGCTGTTCATAACATGCAATTTAATATCGTTTGGCTTGATGCGGTATTTTTGTGATATTTTTTGCGATATTTTATTAACTCATATTGATTAAAAACTATTTAGAATTTAATTGCTTTGAAATTATCTTAATTTACTCTCAAAAGAAATTCATACCAATGATTATTATTTGATAATACGAATGCCAGTTTACCAGTCAATGTTCGATAGTTAAAGAATACAGCAATTGAATGTTTATTCTTTGCACTTTCTGGATGACCACTAATAATTCATATTTGTGCGTTTCAAAGGGCCTAGGGCACGATACAATAATTTTCAATTAAATTTGAGTTATTTTTCTTCTAAGGAGAAACGGTTGTATGAAATCAGTAAAAAAAAGAATTTCAGAATTTCCATTGTTATACTTTTTAACATTTTAATTTTCAAATTAATTTTTAATCAAAGACCATAAAAAGAACGATAAAATGTCTATGTATAGTAGCTTCAAGGCGGTATGAAAATACTCAAATCAATAAACATTAAAATGTTTCATTGTCACTTACCTTGGAATTATAATCGTCATTTCCTTCAACGGAAAGAGGGGACGGTGCGACTCTCATTCCATAGAACGCAGGATAATTGTTGCTCCTCAGAAACACCACCTTGGGAGAGCCAACCTGCTGCTTTGACATCTGGTTGGCGTCGACCACTTGCCCATACATAGGCCACATACCAGGAGTGTCTTTGTGTATCACTACGTACGGGGCGGGCGGTGGAACCTGCATTACAGAAGGTCGTGACACCACATACGCCACTGTATACGGCGACTGCATCTGAGCCGCCGTAACAGGTTGCACATACAACTTTTGCTGAACAGGTTGTGTTGACTCCTGAAGTAACTGAGGTCTCGTGTAATAACCATCTACATTAATCACAACAGGTTCCCTGTTAGAGAAATCTAACGATTCTAAAGACTCCCAAATTTCTTTCCTCATCTTCGATCGAGATTTGAAATTATTTTTTGGGAATTTCTTCCATGTGTTTTCCTCCGAATCAAGTTGTTTGTGTTTTAATGTCTTCTGTTCTACTTGATTGATCTCAGAGCCATCTTCTCTATTCTGCGTGGACTCGTATTGTGATATCTCCTCCCGAGGTAGCGAGCGACTTCTGTGCCTCCGAACACTTTCTACAGAAGGTCCATCATTCTCCCGTTCCGTAGACTCCGCAGGTGCAAGTTCGAGTTCTTTGAAGGCAATGGGAGATTCGGGTTCTAGTGAAGAGTCCGTTATTGATAATTCGGACAAACGTTCTGAGGAATCGACACTCGGGAATTCGTTTTTAGAATAAAGAGTTTCCTCTGCATCCTTCGAAATTGTTGTTTGTGAACATGTAGTAAATATAGTTGTTGTAGGAAAACCAGTATCTGGATTTGGTGTGGTATATGAATTCGCTGTGAAATCACGGATAAATGTCGATTCATCTGTTGGACTTTCTTCAATAGACGAGGCAGTTTCGGGAGTTTCTGAATTAATTGCAGATTCAGTCGTTCCGATGGTTCTTTCACCAGAAACCGCAGCAGATTCTTCAGCCTGTGTATTTTGTTCTTCTGAAGAACTTACTGAACCATTTGAAGACTGAGTTGAGTCAAATGTAATGTCGTTAAAACTGAAACTCGAGACGTGTTGTTCTAAATCACTTGAAACATATTGTTCAGTTGTTGTGTAAAAATCATAGTCAGTAGATGTTAGAGAACCTTCGGTTGTTGCCATTAGAGATGGAATGAATGTATCCGTTTCTCTAGACTCTTCAGATCGAATTTCCTCAAAAAATGCGTCTTCTGAAAAGACATTGCCTGTAGTTGCACATTCGATATCTAAAAATTGATTTGTATTCTTGGGCAAAGCTTCTTGAAGCTCCAAAGTACTTCTGGGAACATTTTTCAATTTCCTGGATGATATTTCGTCGACTTTGTCGGAATAACTAATAGTGTTCGACGATCTTCCGAATGATCTTTGGAAGCGATTGATATCGCTCAAATCTTCTACTATGGAAACAGTGACCTGGTCATCATTCAGGCTTGGAAAATTATCCTGATGAGACGTATCCCTTTCTTCAAAAGAATCAGACGTTGAAGACTGAGTGCTGTCGGTGTTAGAGAAAGGAGCATTTTCAGTAATTAGCTGCGAATTTGTGATATCGTCTACATAAACATCACGAGGTACGGAAGCGGGGTCAACAGTCGTGGCCTCCAAAATAACTTCGCTATCACTCGTCTCTGCATTAATACTTCCTGTTTCTGAAGATTCGATGTTACAATTTTCCGAAGGAGGCGCAATAGACACATCCAACTCACGTAGTAGGGCAACTTTTTGACTTCCTTTTCCTTTCATATTTTCATCACTTTTATCTTGCTCACATTCCTTTAAATTATTTTCATTTCCTTTTTCTTTTTCATCTTCTCTTTTAAATATAGATTCTTCCATCAATTCAGTTATCGTAAATTCTTCTTCATTTCTAAATTCTGATGCAACCTCTTCAAAAATTTCAGCAACAGGCGTCATTTTCAGATTTTGCAAGAAATCTACGTACATATCCTTTCTTTCACTTTGAGTTATTGTTCTCCTCTTTTCATGATTGTTCGTTTTACTTTCATTTAAAGGTTGAAATAATATTGGTTTTTTGAACCATTCTACTTTTTCGTGCTCGTAACTTTCATTTTCTGTACTTTCGGACGAATTTGGTAGGGAATCTTTTATTTGTTGCTTGAAATAGTGAGTATTTTCTGAAAGAGGTTCTTCCAAAGCAAGCATCATTTGATTGCCGTCAGTGTTTCTTTCATCAGATTTTTTACTTTGTTCGTCCGATTCATTTAAGTTTGAATAATAGATTTTTGATTCATCCTTATGCGGATTACTTTTAATTTCAGTTTCAACTTCTGCAGGTATTTCAAGTTTTTTCTCAAATTTGGATTCGACTTGGTTTGTTATAATATTATCGTTGCTTATTTCTTTACTCTGATCAGATTTTGCAATAATTTTTCGATCGTCGTGGTTTGCTTTTCGTTCACTCTCTTTGGTTACAATAATTTCCCGAATCATTTCGTTATTCTCCTTATCTTGAGCTCTGTGAATTTCATTTATATCCTTCACAATTCTCATGCTTTTTCCGCTTTCCACATCACCACGAAATATTCTTCTATTTGGCTCAATGTCTAATTTCGTCAGTCGTGTTTGATGTATTTCTTCAATGGAAATGTTTTCTGTAGATGTAGTTGTATCGGTTTTCTTTTGTTGAACCGTCGATGTTTCTCCGGTCAATTTGAACTTGGATTCAGTATGCTCAGACGTACGTTTGGAAACAATAGCGTTGTCAGGGTAAGTGGTGGAAGATGCCACTAAAGAACACCTTTCAGTGGACTGTGGAGCTGAATGTTCGAGTTTTTCGTCAGTAGGAGATGCTGTGGCTGAAGTGGGCTCGTTTCCGTTCATGTAGGTATCTGTGAGAGGGGGAGGATACTCAGAGGTAGAAGGAAAGAGGGAAACAGTGCATACGCCTGGAGCAATAATGGAGCTCTCCGTCACACTCTCAAAGTCCATTGGAGTGACAGTAGATGCAGATGCAAAAGCAGGATCGATAGTAGGGTCGTCCGGTGAATGGGTGACGGCAAACACTGCAGACGGTAGGGAAGTGGTGGAAGAAAAGGTGACCGGGATGAAGACGATGTTGGAGTCGATGTTGAGCACATAGTCGTTAGCGGGATCGGATAAGGAGGGAGGGTCTATGGTACTAGGGACAGAATTGTCAGAAAACGTGGTTTTGGCGTCATTCGGTGCTTCAACTCTTGGATTGTCACTTCCACTAAAGACGTTTCCGTGGTGTCTAGGAATGCGACTCTGTAACAAATACAAAAAGAGGTATTAAATATTGTAAATAAGAAAAAAATTCAATTATTGGTTAGAATAATTCATTCTGCGCAATTCTGTATTTTATGCTCCTTTATCTCGTGGTAGCTACATAAAATATTGTACTTTGTATGAATAGTTTTTACTGTTACATGAATACTCATGAATACTCATTTAACTCATTTATAATATACCCCAAAAATGCGATTTCCTTTTTCTTTCATTAACATTCCAAAGAAATATACGAAAATCTCTGCATAGTAATCAATCTCTATCGATAAACATAGCTTAGTCATGTTCGCTTCCCATAATCTAATCATGCAAATCAATTTTTGTTTCAAATTTTCTAAATATAACATAGGAGGGACAATAACTCAAAGGAGAGACAATAACGAAACAAAACTTCTTGATTAAAACCAAGAAACACTTCATTCACTTTCGGAAGGAAAAAACTTCTTACTGCTGTTGTGTGATGTGGAGAGAGAGGTCGGTTTTGGGCAGCGTCAAAAGAAGAATAAAACGGGAGAGTATCAGCGGCTTCCAATTCTTGCAATGGTGGGTTTGCAACCGTAGACGCCTTCAAACTGCCAATAGAGTCGTCTACAGCCGCCGCGTTGTCTGAAGCTGGAATCGAAGCCGATCCCACGGACTCCGGAAGCTCAACAGGCAAAGAGGGTGCTATCCCGGGAGCAGAAGTGGTAACGTGGAGATCTGATTGCGGTGTGAAGTTGGGTACAGCTAATGACGGCATGGGTGATGTGGCTTCATGAATATTAGATCCTTCCTGGGAGTGAGTGTGGTCAGCATGTGTGAGTGGTGGAAAGTCACACGTTGCATCCTGTACATTTGGATAATGTGTTACTGAATGCAGTGGGAGTGCACTGCTAGTTTCAACATCAGGCGTATCAACAATATTGGAATTCAAGTTAGAATATTGGGGACTGGCAACTGAATGAGAAATAAGTTCACTGTGTGTATTTTCGGAAGAATTCAGCACTTTGTTCAAACCGATATCGGAAAACTTTTTTATGTTGGTATTCACATCTGATAGTTGCAGGTTTTTGGACTCGGAAACTTGCTCATTATTGGAGCTTACCGGCAAGGAAGATGTGCAAGTTGAGCCGTCTTCAGGCATCTGTATTTTGTTAGTGTTCTCATCAGGCGTCTTCCGATTGTTGAAACCAGAACTAGAATCTATTTTTTCTTTTGAACTAGTTAATGAGGAGAGTACATTGTTGGAAGTGATCTCCAAATTCTGTGGGTCATAGCTCGTATTGTTGGACTGCGTTTTTCCAGAACCCGACGTTAGATCATTTTGTGACTCCGGGGACTGCTGAGAAATATTACGCGCAGCCCTAGCCAATAGAAACGGCAGCGAGGCGGAGTCGGTGAGGGGCGACGGGGAGGTGTGGGGAACCGAGTCCGAGTGTTGTGAGTTGCTGGAGGTCGTGGCGAGCGTTGTGGCGGAAGTGGGCTCGCCAACTTCCGTTTTGGCTTGGTGCGCGTTGGACGTCGACGAAGGATCTCCCGCTGGGCTCTGGACGGAGCGCGGAACGATGAGGTTGGAGTCATCCGCCTCCTCCCCTACCAACGCCCACACATTGCGTTGCGAATCCAGGAAGATCTGCGCCACTCCCGGAAGAACGTTGGCGTCCTGCAAAAGGAATTTAAAAATTGATTTTGTTGTGTACAGTACTGGGAAACAACTTCTTTTGAAGTTGTTGTGGAAGTTCTTCTGCTTTATTTGCTACGTGCAACCAAGCTTGTTCTGAGCATTAGCTTTTAATAATTTTAGATATTGGATAATTTTTTTTAACTAACCTAGGAACTTTATTTGTGTTCTAAATGTGTGTACGAATGTGTTTCCTAAAAACCATTTGTATAAACGTATGATACCCATTTTCAATTAATTACAATTAATCACAATATTTTTCCTCTATCTTTCAGTAATCATTTCTCGTGTTCACTTTGGTATTAAGTAATCGAATTTTCTGTCGATGGGTTAACATGACTGAAATAAAGAATAAGTAATTGTAAAATATGAAATATCTATTTATGAATGCGAATAGCGTGATAAACATATTTCAATTTATAGCACTCCACCGGGGTTTCGTATATATATAATACGTATTTCAAACAATTGACAGAATAATTTGCCCATTTACAGCACTTTTTACTATTACTTCGCTTACAGTGAAATTTCAAAAATCGCATACACCAGGTTCAGTTTTAGATCCGATAGAAAGGATAGACTAAGTCATTTAAAATAAGTAAGAGATCTTACAACCGTAATTCCTCTAGATGTCGATTGAACTAATAACGAATGATGAAAGAAGACTCGTAATAAGAATGCATTGCTTATACTTTCTTAAGTAAAATTACTGCTGAATTTAGGAGAAAATAAAACAATCTCATATAAAGTTATGTAACTAACATTAGCAAAAGTTTAAATAAAACTTGAAATGATTTTGTATAACGCGTGACTCATTTTCCCTCTCCACCAACTACTCCTAACTAAATTAGTTGTCAAAATGTGAGCATATCTTTTAGAAAAATGAAAATAAATAAATTGAAAAAGAAATATATCCTTCCGATTAGGGATGCGACATTGATGTCGATGTTTTTAAAACATCGATGTTCTTACAGAAACACGAATGTTTTTAGAGAAACATGGATGGTTTAAACATGAATATATAAACGTTGGTGTATTTTTACATCGACGATCTATGCTCGATATTTTTGGTTTGGCGATGTTTTGTTTCCGAATTAAAAGTTCCCATAATCAAAATTTTGTAAAAGTTAAAATACAAAATAATAAGTAATGGCACTACTGTAAGTTTATGTGTTCGAACCAATCTCTCGCTCGAGATTGCCCCGATGTCCTGGTATTTCCTTAGTGTTTCCACGTATTTTGCGGATAGAAAGGCGTTTTTTAAATTTGTTATCAGTTAAATTTTAATTATAAATTAATATACACGCCACTGTGAAATTAAATTTTGCTCTGCACTAATTTAATGTGAGTTTACTAAATCGGATTTGAAACAGCGATGGTTTTTAACCTATTATTAACACCGATATTTTGTTGTCGATGTCGCATCACTACTTCAGATCCCTCACTATCAGGAATGGTTTAGAACTTTTAATTATACTTCTATTTAAACATAGGGTCTGTTAAGGTAAATCAGGTGGTACGGTGTCATCCAATCGGGAGCTTGGATGACACCCACAGTAGTAACGTTACAGTTCCCGATTGGATGACACCGTAACAGCTGATGATGTGTGAAAGGACACAGTAAATAAATCGGAATATATGCAAGTTCCGACGTCGTGATCGCAGCAGAACTAGCGCCATCTGCGCGCGCGCAGCCAGCGCAAAGAGCGTAGTTGCGTCGGCGCCCACCTGCAGCAGCACGCGGTGCGCCTCGGCGGCGAGCGGGCGGCGCGTGTCCCAGCGCACGGCCGCCAGGTCGCGCCTCAGGAAGTAGTGGAGGCCCGCGCGGAAGTCCGCCGCCAGCCCCGAGGACGCGCCCAGCAGCCGCCCCACGCAGCGCGCCTCCGCCTGCACCGCCTCCGGACGACGCTGCGGGCACAGAAGCCGCCG
>BOPP01000068.1:5698849-5732612 GCA_017312745.1 Gryllus bimaculatus | reverse complement strand
TCGCATAAGTGTAATGCGTGTATTTATCGCGGGAAGTGGCCGAATGACGAACTGATTGATTAGTGCTTATGGGCGCATCAACAGCCGTGGTCGTTAGTTCTGTAAGTGTAGTATTGTGTTTGTAGCGGCAGGGGACCGAATTCTGAATTGATTGGTTATAATAATAATAATAATAATAATAACAATAATGCCTTTATTAATGGCGAGGCTTAGACCATAGGGCCTGCTCTTCCGCCTAACCTTACATACATATAGAGTAGTAACATTTTAAGAGGGGAGGACAAGCTGTACATTTATGTCTGCGAGAACAAATCTAGGGACCATCCCGGCGTACGTCTTAAGCGATTGAGTAAACCCAGAAAAACCTCAATCAGGATGGCGGCTTAGGGCTAAACAATAATAGAGCTGAGTATGTTGTACATAGTAGTTTAGGGAAGTTTAATAAAGAAAAAATAAAAGACGTACAGGGGAAAGGGTCATAAAATAAAAATGATAAAATTTGTGAGGGAGAGGGAAGAGAAAAGAAGCGAAGAGAAGAATGAACAAGAAGTAGGCGAAAAAAGTGAAGTCATTTGAGGAACGTTACAGAAAGCTACGTTTGGTTTACAGTAGCACTTTACATAAATATAAAATAATTGGTTAGTGCTTCTGGGCGCGACGTTGTATCGATATATCTCTCCAAAAAATTCTTAAAAGCTAGAAGGAGTTCTGTAACGTGGTGGGTCATTGTTGTTACTTGCCTCCAGCTATACTTCGATTAAAACGCGTTTAAGTGCGTTGACACTTGGTGGTTGTCATCTAATCGCGAGCTTGAATGCCACTATAGCGATGTTACTAAATTCACATTCAAGCTCTCAATTAGATGTCAGAATCAGAGCTGATCAAGTGTCAACAGGGTTTATGATTTAATCGAAGTATGGCAACAGGGTAGCTTGTTAGAAGACCCTGGATGAACAAGCAGAACGATTCGTGAGGACCCGAGATGGGCAATTAAATTACGAACTCCAGATTTTCAAACTCAACATTTCGAAAAAGTAAAAATTAACCTCCCTGTAAATAAATGTCCTTCACAGTTCGTTTGATAAAACGTGAAATATAGAATGTGGAAGATTGAAAAAAAAAAAAGAAAAATAGTTCTGGTTCTGAACAGCGGAGAGGTCGTGGAGATAGATCGGGGGCTTCTCGGTTCCACAGGATGTGGGTTTTATGCAATAGTGTGCGTGATTTGATTGAGATATTAGCAGTGTATTCTTAGTATTTAGAGAGAGGGAACCGCACCTCGAACCCACACCCCATAAGAACTGGACTCCCACAAGGATCCCCCTGTCCCCACTGCTATTCAACCTTTACACAGTGGACATTCCTACCTCCAGATCAACCCAAATAGCCCAATTTGCGATCGGCACGGCAATATCTATGTCTCATCCATCATTGAACTTTATAGCAAATGAAATACAAACACATTTTCAAATATTAGAAAGCTGGCCCTCAAAATGGAAGATGAAAATCAATCCCAGCAAATCATCCGCTAGAATATTCACATTCAAACCTTACTCTCCTCCCATCCAATTAAAATAAATAACAAATATAATATAATTCCATGGACTCCAAATAATAAGGCAGGTAAATACTTAGGACTACATCTGGACACCATCCTCAACTGGAAAACTCCCATAGAAAACCAAGTTCAGGAAGCCAAAATTCAAATTCTTCAAATGAAACCTCTCATAAAGAAAACTACTAATCTGTCTTTAAATATTGCCACAACCTTATATAAATCAATCATCAGACCCCTCCTCCTGCCTTATATGGTCAAATGCTGCCAAATATAACATTAAAAAATTGCAAGTCATTCAAAACAAATTCTTAAGATCCATCACCCAAGCTCCCTGGTTCATCTCCAAAAAGCAGCTTCACACCGAATTAAATATCAAACCAATTTCTCACCATATTGCCTATCTTGTCACTAACTTTGACTCGAACCTACAATTAATCAACCAAAGCAGAAATATCAAATTGGGTAAATATACATAACGTCAAACTCGAATAAAAAAGAGATATCCGTTACATGCATTCTTGGACATATTCAGTAATAAAGAATTAATCAATTGAGATGCTCTGTGAGTCCCCTCGTCAGATGTAGCTTAGTGTTAGTAGTAAAGTAGATTAAGTTCGATTGTAATCCAGAATAGCAAATGTAAAGTTAAAATAAACTGAACTTTGTAACCTCATTCAGAACATAATTTTTTTTTCAGTATTTGAAGAACTAGATAGGGCTTGTGTAACTCTAAGACGGACGTGTGGTTACTTTGTTGTTGAGAAAGACTATCATTTTTCATAAAAAGCGATCGACAGGACGTCGACGACGTATTTATGACTCTCTGACGACTGACACATTACACTACGCCCACTCATGCAAATCTATGCGTTACGCACTGTTCGCCGCAAATATTTTCGTCGTATAGCGGTAGTTGGCGTCACGAAAATATTTGTGCCGCATCTCGCCGCACGTATGTGCTTAGTGTGTGCCTTGCGTCGCTCGGTAGTCTGTGTGTTTTCTGCGTGTATGGTGGTATGTGAGTATTCGTATTGTGGCATTGTTTGATGTACTAATTTTTTGCTTCTGCTGCTACTCTTTTTTTCATTACGTGATATTGCATGAAGATGAACACTTCGTGTTTCTTCCCGGTAGTGCACATTTGTGAGGTTATGTCTCTTGTAGTAACAAGCACATAAGGAAACTAAGAACCCTAGTCCGGGATACAATTCTTTGAAGAAATTTAATATTTAATTATTAAATGCATTTTGTACGCAGTAACAAGATCACATCATGGAAACATTTGCGGGCAAAATTGCGACGTGATTGTCTTCCTAAGAAGGTGACTAGGTGGTGACAATTGAATGTAACTTCAAATTAACAACTCCCCATCGCACGTCACACAAAGTTTTAACTGTATTTGACGTAAATAAATAAATACATAAATAAATATTATTTATGAAAAAAGTCATACAAATAAAACGGGCAACACATCAGTCCCAACAAACTGATTAAAGCATTTATCATCTCGGAATCTCCACACACCGGATTTTAAAAAACCATTTTAAATTGAGGATATAAAAATTATATGTAAGTAAAAAGCCAGACGGGTGGCACTAAACCTCACCCTATAAAATTAATGTTGCGCTGATGTTTAGGTCTGTAACGGGGAAATCTAGAGAAAACTAGAGACATTGTCCTGAACTGATATGTACTCTTTTTTTTTACTTTTCTCCTTTCCTACAACCTTTGTCTAGATCATCCGAAACTGCTGCTCTACCACTAAAGATGAGGAATTTTCCCTACAACTAGCTTGGGTAATGTTATTATATAAAACATTTTTACTTTCTCGCTTATTACTTATGTGGTATAGAGGAAGTATTGTAATGATGGGGTAAAAGAATGTTGTTTTTTTTTGCATAAAAACACGCTTAAGTGGATTATGATACCGAAATACCTGTTCTAATAGGTATTAAATTACTTCCTCTAACACACGGTGTAGTCAGAATAAACGTTTGGTGCGTCCTTGATAAGGAAAAACTGATTTACGGCAAATCGTCTTTCAGTCTGTGAACAACATTAGCAGCTAAACCGTAAGCAGTATTTTGACACTTTACAAAATTGATCATTCCAGATCAATACGGCTGACCAATCTGCGCGCGACCTTTTGAATTTAAAATGGATATTGGAATAAATAATTTTGGGCTTCACATCACAACAAGGGTTTAAAAACATTTTCAAAATTTTGTCACAATTGGCTGAATTTTTTCCTTCTTTTCTTTCTCAGATAGAGAAAAGTGCGCCCACAAAAATGGCACAGGTCTGATATTCATTGAATTCTTTGAATTGACGAAAATTGAGAAGTTTAAAAATGTTCGGCGTCTTTCTACATCCGCAATATTGACGATAAATATTTTTTCCTTAAAGAAATCTGTCCTTCAAAACTCAATCTTAAAACGAGATCTTGTCAATTTCTTCAAAATGTGAACAGTTTTCGCGTAATTTTGCGTGAAACGAGGCGATTATAAAATTAAGATTTTTTTTCTTTAAATGGCTGTAATCTTTTTTCTTATTGTTGCTTTCTCGCACTTACTAACGTAAGAAGAGAAAGTATTGTACTCGTCCGCCGGAAAATGACGAATTTTTGGGATAAACCTCTTATTGCCGGGCTCTGCTAAGGAAAAGTGGATAAATCCAGTTGCTAAATATGGTTGAAAACTCCTTTACACGTGGTGTAACCAGAACCCATGTTTTATGCATCCTTCAAACCGAAAAATCGATTAACGGCGAAACGTCCGACTGTCCGTCTGTGCACAACGTTAGCGAGTAAACCGATTCAGCCGATTTTCTCCAAAATTGATATTCCCCAATCGTTCTAGCTGATGTCGCGGCCCCTGGGATTTGAAACCGATATTTTAATTTTGGAGTGTAATTATTTATATGAAGCACTTGGGACATTTTTAAAAAATGGCTGCAAATGTTTTGATTAAATATCGTTGTTGAATAGTGCAAAGGACGTTTAAGAGAATGATACAGGTCTCAGCTCTTCAAAAAACGTCATGTTCAATTTTTCGAAACAGCAAGTAGTTTTCCCGTATTTTGCAATTTGCAAAATTCTGTATTTTGCGAAATTTACCAAAAAAGTCTCAGAAACCGCTGCAAATTGTTTCTTAAAATTTTATCCCCATATGTAATACGAAATGGCAAGAAATATGGCGTCAGTCTCATTTTCGGCTATTGCTTTTTTTTCCTTCAAAAATTGCAAAAAACATTTCAAAACTACAGGACCTCAGACAAAGTCTGTTTTACAGAATCTTTTTAAAAAAAGTAATGTACAGTTTTTCGAAAAAAACGAATAATATTTACTAATCCCTGCTTGAAATTAATGAAATATATACATGTAACTCGCCAACTACGGGCCACGAGAAAAATTGAATGATTGATACGAAAAATAATTAATTTAATTTTAATTATAATCTACTATTGAATATGCCAATATTAATTTTATTTTAACACTCTCAGTTTTTATTTTATTTTATTTTTTTTCCTTTTTACTCAATTTGTATTCTCAAAGTAATGAATTTCTTTTTAATCAATCTGCAAAGCTCAATAGAAACATCGCAACAATACGGCATCGATATTTGAGAAGCTAATTGTTTCAAGATATTGGGCGGTGATAAAATACAGCTGTTTTATAAAGTCCAGTTGGTCAAACTCCTGGACAGAGGAGTCAGTGCTTCGTTTGCGGTGAATTAGGAAGCAGTTTTTTATTTTATAAATTTACTTCCTCAGAATGCCTGATCATGTTATATACATTTTTTATTCACTGATCCCTAAAAAAAATTAGTGCGTAATTGAATAAAAGAAAAGACGATGGAATGCTATCGGAACTGTTATCTTACATCTTACAACTCATGAGTGAGTAACCAGAATTTTTCGTAATTATATTGATGTCAATTGCATATATTCTATTTACTGTATGATATTATAACCAACCGAATGCACATAGTTTTGACTACGCTGCGCTGGCAACTGCGATGCTCGCTTTCTTGGTTGAATTGCACGTTTTCTAATACTACTGAGGTGTTAGCGGCGAGAAATGCAATTTTTCAGTATTCACGTAGCTCTTTCCAATAACGAGAGAAAGCATGAGCTGTTGTAGCACCACTAGTTTACCCTCTGATGGAGAAAGGACCCCTTGAACATAGCGTGCTCTTTTTGTCGAACTGTGAATTATCGAAAATTGAAAAATGTTACAGCGAGAAAGTATATGCTGTTGTAGCTAGGGTTGCCACCTTGCCAAATCCAGAAAACCGGAGACCGCTGCGACCAGGGGGGAGGGGTATACTGAAATCTAAAAAGAAATTGACTAGACTATTAATTCAAAATGTTTTGAATTAATGTTAATTAACCGTTTCTTAGTTTTCGCACAAGTAATACATGACGTGCAGTACCCACGAATCACAAATGTACCTTTATCTTAATGTTTCCAAGAAATAATTTTCTAAAGAAAAACGAACGAAAATTCGATCTTGTTCAAAATGAAGATATCGAATAGCATTCCCGGGGATTATTTCTTGAAACTGTTGCGCGATGCGATTCTCGCATAATCGCTAGATGCTGTCTCTGTCTGAATATACGTAGAAAGAAAGAGACAGCGGATGGCGATAACAGCAGAATCGCAAGACCAATTTTCATGTTCTGCTCTTTATCTTTCTAGTGAAGAAGGAAAGGATAGATTTCTGATGAAATATGAAAAAGCTTTAAATTTTATAGTTGAAAATCTATTTATTTGGTAAAAATTTGAAAATGTATTGAAATTGAAAAAAACAAAAAGAAAAGAAAAAACGGAGAATTAATTTTTCAAAAACCGGAGACCGGATATGAAGCTCAAAAACCGGAGTCTCCGGTCTAAAACCGGAGAGGTGGCAACCCTAGTTGTAGCTCTTCAAGTTTTATTATTGCGGTTGATACATCAATTCATTCATCTTCAATGAATTATCAATAAGATCTCGGCTGAAGCTATAAAAATATTATAAATACTTATTTAATTATAAAAAAATTTTAAAAAGTGAGTATATTCATATTGAAATCTTTAAAGATTGCTTATTTGTAATAAAATATTAGTATTAGATTATTAATGTTATATCATTATATTGCAAAATAATTAATGTCACATTTTGTGTGTTATTAGTTACTGCTTGTTTGAAATAATTTAATATTGCAAGATTATAATGTGTACTTTGTTTATTTTTTCTAAAATATTTATTATGGGGCGGGGAGGTGTCCGAACGGAAACTTCCCCTCCACTGACATACGGACTATCTGGAATCATACTTTCTGGTTCAATCCATGTGTTGTAAAGAAACAACATGCCACATGTAGTGATTTAAAGAAGCTGTACGAGTATTGAAATTTCAGTGACATCTTATGCAATATTTTATTACACATTCAAAATCTGACCACATTCATTTGCAAACTTTTACAAAAGATACAACATTATTTACAATTCAAAATTATTATAAACATGCATTTATTTTTATACATGTTATATATCAACTTTCGACCTAGTGGTTGTGGAATTCATCCGGACAATGTACAAAGATTAGAGAAAAGAAAGCATCAGATGTGCAAAAACTGGTTGAACATTTGTGTGAATACATTGTGATGCACAATACACATGGTCTTAAGCGATGTCACAGTGCTAAAGAGTGCAATCGGCAACTGTTGCATTATAAATTTTGAAGGGAGCTTTAAGCTCTATGACTGACTGGGACAATCAATTCTATTATTCATCGTTAAGTATTGATCGTTTTAATAACAATACATAGCGCTTCAATCATCATATTGTTACCTGGTTGTGCTACGGGAGTCACTCGCTTCGCTCGTGTATGTGTTGCTGTTCAAATTTATCTGATAACCACAGTTACTTCCTGGCTGCATTCGTTTAATAAATTATTTCACATGCGAGTAATCATTTGACTCGGAATGTTGCTTTGGATGTGACTAAGTCTGGCCCATTTCAAAAGTGAATATTTTATATAAACCATTCCAGATCAAACTATTCATGTAAGCTAAGCATATTTTTATGGCAAAATCGGTACAAAAAATGTTTAGCAATTTATCAGTATTTGGCACTTTTGAGTATACCTGCATAATATTCTGATACAGCGAAGAACATTTTTACAAAAACGCGGAAAAATTTACAAAATCTTGAAGGAATATCTTGGAATGTTTTGTTCCAAAAATGCACGTGAATAATATAACGAATTGCGCATTTAGAATCCCTTTCTTGAAAGTTTGAAATATTTTGAGATTTAGTGTGATCGAACAAAGCAATGTGAATTTCGATGTATCGTATTTGTTTTGAGAATCATGAGGGTCACATCATGAACGAGATATAACCAAATGATACTTATCCCCATTGTCACATAAAGTTTTTAGTGTTCTTTGACTAAATAAATCAAATCATATACATTGTAAATTAGGTTCACCACTGTAATATTTTTCTCACGAGTGAATTATTTTATAGACTATTTTTCTTTTATTCCCAACAATATGTATCAGTTATGAGGATGATTGTGCAGCCAGATGGGTCTACGTAAATTGTCTTTAATCTCTTCACAAAACAAAATAGTATTCATTTATATGAGTGAAAATACGTCACTGACTTACCGAGAGAACTGCCAAAACCGCTAGAACATGCAGATGCATTGAGTAGAATATGATATTGCTTAGTGATTCCTGCGAATTCTCTGGCGTGCTTTTTGCCATATTACGTAGAACATTTAATTAACACTTTAAATCTAGCACTTGTTTCCTATTAGGCCTGGTTGATAACATTCTGAACGCCTTTAAATATACTGTTACGGCTCATATTCCACCTGCGACTCGAGCGAACGTTACTAGGACAGCGACTGTGAGGTTAACATTACAAAATGCTTTCGTCAGCTCTGAACTCGTATTTAGAGCGAGTGCAGCGAATTGTTTTATGTGAATTGCGCAACATAATGTGCCTTCCGTTGCGCTGAGATTTCCACGTCCGAATGAGTAGCGTGTGCGTTTGTGATGCGCGGGTCATGATGCTTTTCTCTGCCGACAGAAAGCGCGCACGTCGCGACCGCTAGCGGCCCCTGCCTGCGGGTTCTGAACTTATTTCTTCGTTCCGTGCGGAGTCGTGAGGAGCGTCCCTCAATTTGTCTTCCCGCAGGTCTGCTGTTCAGTAATGGCTGCGCTGCTGGTGTAGGATAGTGAGTGCCAATGACGATTGTTGACACGTTTAACAGTTTGTGAAGTGCTTTAAATGTGTGTTCAGTTTTTAAAGTGCCCAGTATGACAGAGAGAAACTCTACGAGAATCATGAAGTCCTCTTCTGAAGGTGAAATACTTGATCGTGAAGAAACACAGTTAATAAACGATTCTGCAGATTATGGTAGGCCTAACCGTTATCCAGAATCTAAGTTGAAACGTACTTTTACACTGCCGCGGAATCCTTTTGTGTCGTCGAGAATGAGTAAACGTAAGGCGAAACATAAAGAAGGTAAAGATGTGAAGGGATCGAGTATTCAAACAATTAGTGAAGTGCAAAATTCAGAAACCCAAAAATCTAACAAGAAAGTGTTCAGAAGACCCTCTTGGAAGAAGTTCATCAATAAAATGGTCCAACACATGTCTACAGTTGGTGTGCCCAATAATAAGTTTAACTATGGTAGTTATGAGTATGGTAGGCGTAGGACAGAAACAGTGTCTTTATCCTCATCAGACATTAGGGTGCCTCCTACACGCCCCGCCCACCTTGTTAATTTGGGAAATAGTGATAAAGTTCCAGGTGTGATTGGTTTACGTAATCATGGCAACACTTGCTTTATCAATGCTGTTCTACAGTGCCTAAGCCACACAGACATTCTGGCAGAATATTTTGTATTAGACCAATATAAAGTAGATCTGTCCAGGCGTAACAAGTTAAATTCTAAAAAGCATGGTACGAAAGGTGAGGTTACTGAGCAACTGGCTCTTCTCCTCAAGTCAATTTGGTCCTGCCAATATGATCCCGAGATCTCCAATCAGTTCAAAATAGTTGTTGACAAGTATGGAAGTCAATACCGAGGGAACAATCAACATGATGCTCAGGAATTTCTTTTGTGGCTGCTGGATAAGGTTCATGAAGATCTCAACACAGCAACAAAGAAGAAGTATAAGAGCATTAAGGTAAGGAGAAATGTATTTCTTTTAAATTTGTTGTTTTTATAGCGATAGGCATAGTTGTTTTTGTAGACAGTTCTTGATTATGTTGTGTGAGGTGTAAAAGGAGGTAGAATGTGCTTGACAAAAGGAATATGTATTAGTTTATCACATTGTTTATTAGAAGTTGTTACATCAACAAGTATAATTAGATTTGTGGGGTTACATATTGCTCAGTATGGAATTACTTCGGTGACATGACAGCATATTTGTCAATAATTTTTGCCAACACAGAATTATATTTACTGCCTTGATTCATATTACTATTTACTTATTACTATTCACACATTCGAAATTAAGAAAAAGCTTTTTGCAAGTTTGCAAATATCCAATTACATTGAAAGATGGTAATATATTGTTTATAAATATGCAGAATACACTTGGGTAAATTCTTGAGATTGTATCTTTAAATAAATGTGTTCATTTTCCGTTAATTTTAGTTTTCATAGTTTGTTAACCTTTTTCTAATAACCGGCGGGTCGTGAATTTTCATCTATATACAATTCGTTATTACCTTCCACTCTTCAAAGTGTTAGCTCAATGAAACCAGTGATTATATGCCAATTAAATATACTGTCTTATAAACAATTAAGAGCGAATTACGAACATTTTTGATTTCCACAACACAAACATCGTCGCTGACAGTTCATTTACTGTGAATGCCAACTTAGGCAACTTTCTACACCATACCGTGCGTACTGTGAAATTATCTTTGCGAGTTCGTTAGAGAATGGAAGGTGTAAGCTAACAGAAATTTGTTATCAGCTGCCGATTTCAATTACAAGCTCACTAGAATCGCCAGGCCAGATCTTCATGAAAGTATTGGGCGGCGGGGCGGGCGTTCCATTTCGTGTGTTGGTGAACCTGTTTGAGTTTCTCCTCGTGGCGTCATGGCGGCGGGCGCGAAGAGAATCAGTGCGTCAAATGGGTCGCGCACGAGCCGGCTTTTGCGAGGTTTAATTCTTATAGCGGCCACGCCCGTTCGTGCAGAGCGCAGCCAGTACAGCCGAGAGTTTTTCGTGTTTTGTTATCAATTTGCCCGTTATTAGAAGCTTCGAAAACGAATCTTCATCTTCGTTAGTAATTAGGTTTGTTGTAATTGAATTATATTTACATGTTTTTAAATTCATTGTATGATTTAAATATATTCCCATGCATTCGCCATGTCATAATATTGCGCTTTTTTGCTGTAATTAGGTTTGTTATAATTGAATTATATTTACATGTTTTTAAATTCATTGTATGATTTAAATATATTCCCACACATTCGACATGTCATAATATTGCGTACTTCAGGATTTTGGTATTGAAGGATATTTAAAAACTACGTTTGCAGTTTTAATTTCTTTTTTCGTGATATTTAACTTCAGAATCTCACCTCGTTAATGAAAAGTTTCTTACATTAATTTTCTAGGCTCTAAGGTGATAAGTAGAAGACGATTAAATCATAAAACAAATTTTTCAAAAGAAGAAAATTTATTTTCATTTTTACATGACTGTAAGTATTTGAAATAATTCTAGTTGCTTACAAACGTGATTCATGTTTATAGGCTACTTAAGTCATTTCGAACGAATATTTCTTGTAATGATGGCAATTAACACTTTTTTGCTTCTGAAAAATTGTTTTTATGACGTATTCTTCTTTTACATAGTCTTTGAATAATTTCGAGCCCACTGCTACACCACAACATCCCCACCAAACCATCAACAACCAACAAGAAATAATGCTCAACAGAGCGAAGTGTGGATTCCGGTGTGAATCTGCTCCCAGTTAGAAGTAATTGTCAGGTCTAGATTAAGACTCGGAATTAGTAGATGTTAGGCGTCATTTGGGCCTTACCGTTGCGTTAAAAAGTCGAAATTAATTACAATATTCCTGCGTTTAGCATGTTCACAAAGTTAAAACATTGACTATAAAACGTGATATTTATTTGCAAGGGACCATAAAGCAATAGAAGTATTTTCTCTCTCAAAATAAAGGTAAAAACTCGACAGAAAACTTATTTTAGGCCGTTGTTTATTCATGAAGGTTTATTTGGCTCTACAAAAGTTACGATATCGCAAATTTTTAATTAATATCTTCGAAATATGCTTTTTGCTGTAAGCTGAACATTTTTCATCATTTTGAATTTCCTTACAATGTCTCAACGACGGTATTGTGATAATGGTAAAATGAAATAAAATTTCACACGAAAAACATTCTCATTCTTCGTGAAGTATATGAACACATTCTGAAGAAAACCATCGGCTGACATTACATTTTGTGTCAAAAGATGAAAAATTACTTACACTGTAAAATAAAGCATCACTAATTTTGCAATGAATAATCAGTAGGATATTCGCTCGAATTGTACACTTGAAATTTAATAAATTAATAAAAGTAAAAATGCCGTAGTTTTAATGAATACTTTTGTAATATAATGTTGTACTTTTGACGTGTACAAAAAGTCAAGCACATCAATCTTTACATCCTAACGTAGAGCTCGTTGTCAGGTACCTTTTGCAAGAAAACAAAAAGACGATTGAGCCAGTTGCGCAAGTTCTAATTACGATCCGTACTACGTTATCTAGAAATGAAATGAAGCTAGGCTTTGCCGTCTCCATTCTTAGCTGCAATACAAAGATCGTATATCATAGTGATAGTTGAGCATGTTGCCCTAGGAAACAAGTGTTCTGTTTTCCTGCCATGCTTGGCGTGCAAGTTACGAAGGAACTTCAAAGCATTTAAGCTTTCTAGAAGTAGGAGTAAGAAGGAACACATTTCTCTCGGCAAACTGTTTTTGGAATCAGAAAAGTAAACGAACTCTGGAGTACAAGGAGCGTGTCTTAAATGAGTCGAACTTTTCTCTGTTACAGTTGAGTATGTGAATCGGTAGGCTTCCTCGTCTTGTAAAATTTTCTCCCTTGAATTATAAGACAATTCTTGTGGATGTAGCCATTGAAACGTATTAGTTGTGTGTGGGGGCAATGGACGAAGTCATGCAATGTTGTCATTAACATTTTTGGAAATTGCACAAACTTAATAACGTATTAATGTCTATTAAACACATTGAAACTTAAACCGTTAAATCGTATTACAACTCGCGAAATGCAAATATTATTTGTTATTTGTGTTAAAAACGTTCATTTTTAATTAGAAACAAATTGCATAAACACTTGAGTTCATGATAAATTCGTGCTGTTTTGTTGTTGGTAAACTTTGAATTACCTGACAACCATGGGAAACTCGTTTTAATTCACATAGAATATTCGCTGTTAAGTAATGCGGGAGTTAAGTAACACATTGTCCCAGTATTACATTAAGCTAGTAATGCGGGAATGTAGCACACTGTCCCAGTATAGCATTAAGTTACTCAAATTGAAGTCCCTTAAAATAGCAGGAAGACATTTCGGGCTACGTATCTCGAGTATCTCTATCCATCATGTTTTCACTTCGTTTGTTAGCTTTTGATGGTCTTCGAAATGCGAGAGGCCGCATCTGGTCGGGCGCCTGTGTCGCTGCGTGGCGACGCCTTCCTGGTTATATGCGGAACGGTTGCAAAGATGATTTCGTCGCCTGGTGTGAGAACGCGTTTGCTCGGGTTAATCGACGGAAATGTTCCTAGTGCCGCGTCGCTCACTCGGTCGCAAATAGCCAACGGCCCGCATAAAAGTAACAAATGCGTACCTTTTTGGGCCGAACAGTAATGTATTACTTACTAGATTTATTTTTGGTATTCTTGATTCTGGAGTTTGCGGCCATAGTCATTCGAATATCATGAAATATTGAGCAAATTCGCAATTACTCGAGGAAATCCGTAAACTAGGAGCCTCTAAAAATATTTAAAATATTCTAATAGTGTCGTTCCCTATGTAAATGGAAACATTGCTGCAGCTGACGTTTGAACATTTCTCGTCATATATTAATGGGATGTGTAAAGTCTGTGGATGCAGTAATTGAGAATTGAAGCGTCAATTTTGAATGCTTTTTTTTTCGTGTGATAAACGTTTAACAGGCCTATTTGGGGATCACAAAAAGAAGGCAGTTAGAAGAACGATAGGTCAAAATTGATGAACTCAAAGACAAAATCTAGTAAGTTTTGAGCACTCTTGTATATAGATATAACATTTCCTTGTATTCTTTATTCTTTAAATGAGTTTAATATTCTTTGCTACATAATATCATTAATTGATTTTCAGAAAGTTAAAAGATAAAGAATTCGCTTAAAGCTCAGTCAATTGCACACTTGATACATTTTGTTTTCTTACTCAAACTTTTTTCGTAACCATTGTGTGGCGGCGAGGTTTGTCGACCATCTGGTGCAGCCCGTGGGCCCAGCGTGACTTGGTACAACACAATACAAACTTGAGTTTTAGCTCTGCTGTCTAGACTCTTGCAGCTTCCTTGACACGTACGTTTAAGTAGCCGTGAATACAGAACAAGAAGTTTTCACCAATCTTCTGTAATACTTACACACTCGAACATTTTTAGCGGCAATTTATTCATTTTTATTTTCACATTTGTGTAGTGAGTGCACGAAGCAGCTAGTACAAGGCCAATCGTCACTTTTATTCGACTATCCCACATGAATAATATTCCAAGCCTTCAAGTATGATGTCAGCGATCCGTCGTCTTGGGTACTGATGTACGCGCTAAACAGTGAGCTCGCATAATTGGTACGACACCCTGCTCGGCGACTCGACGGTTGCCGCTGCCCGGGGCTGATGACTGGTTGCCATCGCCGCATGGACTTCCGCCATAGCGCAGCTTCCGCCGCTGGGGACGGGCTCGCTCGGCGGCTCGGTATGTAGCTTCCTCTCAATGAGCCAAGGACATCCCTTCCTCTTGTGTACGCGGAGACTTCGGCTCGATGCGTACGGTGTATAGCTTCCTCGCAATGAGCCAAGGATATCCCGTCCTCTTGTATACTGCTTGAGAGTTCGTCGGCTGGAAGGCGTGGTTTGGTGTTTGTTCGCGTCTCAATTTGCGGCTGTTCCTTTGGATGAGTTGACTAAGTGGTTCCGGGCGCGTTAACAAGGTCATTACTCCCGTAAGTGTAGTGTGTGTATCGCGGGGGGTGGCGGCGATCTTCCCCCGCTGGCTGGCGAGATCTGGCGCCGACCTACGTCGGTTTGCCGGGATTTTCCCCAACCAGGTATCTCCCACCAGCGTCTCACCGCCCCAGCCGGGACAAGCTCTACGCTCCCGACATGTTGTAGTGTAGGGCATGCTAATGTGTGTAAATAAACGTGAGGAAAGGGCAAGGAAAAGAAGAAGTAAAGATCGCGCGCGGGTCGTGGTCCGTTTCTTAGCATACTCCGGGATTCGCCTGATCGGAATAAACATGGAAAACTACCAGCAGCTGGTCGCTAGAATTCTCTCCAGACAGCGGCTGAATTCAAACAAGCTGGCAATTAGTGCCGAAAATTCTGCCACCGTCGGAACTCGAACCCCAGGACCTCTCGGTCAGAGGCACCGCAGTGACATCAGTTGGTTCGTACCCTGAGCCACCTTTACCAGTTCCTTTGGATGAGATCCCGATCTCCGTAGCATTCTTAATGTTTATTTTGATCTGCATTCAGCCGTCTCGTCGTAACTTTTCATGTAAATGCCGAAAAAATGGTATAGTAATTCTCAGCGTTTCACTCATGTTGCTCGTAAGCTCGTTGAAACCATCAAAACACTGTTTTTTCTACAATTCTTCCAAAACGTCATAGAGGGGACCGGCTAAGAATTGAGTCAATCGATTTTGTCTTGATGTTGGCAATCGAATGAGCTATTGGTCACTTCTGTAGTTGCCGTAAATCACCCAAAACGCGTTTTAGTTGCTAAAAAAAAACAGCAAGAAACAGTTTTTAGAAAAACGTCGTAGAATGTAGTAAATGGATCCGCAAAAAATGAAGTTCCCCACCAAGAGAGCGAGACGCGTCGACTGACATCGCATTTGTCTCCATTGAGTGGCGACGCACGCACGCATACACGCACACACGCACTCCGGTTACTCGATTATAGTATATAAAATGTGAAGAAAAAAGATGTAGGAATTTTGCAGTTGCAGCATATGAGTAGATATTTCATTTTGAGGGATATACATTAATCTACAGAAGACAAAAAAGGGCTGAATTGAAAAAAGAAAAGAAAAAACCAAACAAAACAATAACCGCGGTTGCAATGGGAATGAGATGTGAACATTTTTATTTTCTGTCGTCTGTCTAAAGAGAAAAAACGTTTAAGCACACTTAAAGATGCCAATATTCTTCGTTTCCTGCAAGTGTTGGGTCGGATTGTTTAATTTCTTGGCAGTAACAAAGATTGCTGTGCGGTAACACTACTTTCTTGTTTCTAAAAATGCATTTGTAGTCTCTCCTTTCGTGCTCTTCTGTTTCAAATGCGGTGCATTCGTTATTTGGTGTAACATGCAAATTGTTTCTGTTTTGCATTTACGGGACCTTCATGTAATGTTTTGTCGAAAAGAGGAACGAAAGAGGAAATATTGCGAGAGTGAAAAGCATAAGTAGGTAAAATTGCAAGCCTACTGTAAATGGGTAGGATTGAGGTTCGAAGACTGAGGTTTATTATTGCGCATTCTGTTTTGTGTCGTGAAACATTATTTCCTGTATACTTCGATTTACGTAGAGTGACTTCTGACAGATCATCAGCTGAAGTGTGTTATCGAATCGTGAACTTCGTTACGAATTTAATGTTTGGTATTGAAGCTCTCGTTGGATATCTGTGTCACTGCGGATGGACTGTCACAACTCTCTCTATTTAGAATCGGAGTATAAATCTCGGCCCCTAGATTGAAGGTTGCGAGGCGCTTAAAGCTCGCCTAGTGCTACGTAAAGCGACACAATGTGTGAGCGCAGAGCTGTGCGTACGCATGTACCGACGCCCAAAAAATGTCGTGTGCCGGTAATGGGAAGGTGCGTCATTGCCAGCAGTTGCAGTTTCTGCCCTGCTTTGCAGCTGCTGCACCTACCTGAACTCTTCGTGTTGTTGCAGCCTCAACTGCAACGGGCAATGGCGACAATTGATTTGATTACTTGAATTTGAGATACATTGTATCAGGAGTTATACGACTTAAATTTATAGAGCATTCGATTTTTTTTCGGAAGATCTGTAAATTTAGATTATTTCTTTGCGGGGTATCGGAAGGAAGCCGTGGTTGGAATCATATTTTGAAATACAACTGAACCGTGCACACACTCTCTGCCCTTACTTGCCTCTCTAATCATGGGTGGTTTTGTGTGTCGATACTCCAGTGCATTATCACTTCTAAATATTGAGTGAACGATTTCGTTTATTGTTTTAGGAGCTGACTTTTTTCGTAACCACGTGTGTTTTATGAGTGTGTCCTCACAATCGTCTTGTTGGTTTGGTTTTCTGGTCTTCACATCGGAGTTTGTTCCAGGTCATTGCCCGGTGTTGTCTTAAATGGCTGTCTGTTAACTGCCTGCGGTCATCTAAAGAATCACGTGTTGTTTGTCTTAGAAGGCAGGCACTGTTGCCCTGAAAGCTGTTATGCCGAGCTTTTCAGCAAGTGTCGTTCAGACATTTCATATTACCGAACCCTGAATATTAAAGTCGATGGTCAGGTGTGCCCGAAGGCGAAAGTTAACGTGAATGGTAGATTATTAAACTGTCTTATTTACAGTATTCCCGTCTTTCGGTTGAGGCGCCACGACCGCCGCCAGGCAGAAGAGATTTTAAGATGAATTTTAACGAATGCTGCATTTTACAATCGATTGATTGATTGTGTGCCTTTACGATGTTGGTGAAATATAAATACAATAACGATATTAGTTCGTTTCGGAATCTTATTACATTTTCAGAGCTTAGTATGAGGTAGTACGTTTGTTTATCTCCAAATGAACACGTTGTTTGTTTGTTTGTTTGTTTTATATATATATATATAAGAAAGCCCTGAAGATGGAGTAATATATTCCGAAATGTTGGCGAACGAATACGATTTATTTGAAAAGTGATCAACATCCAGATAATATACGTAATTGAGTATCGTTACGGGATGTGGTCGTTAGCGGGTGAAAAGATTTGGTCCGTGAACTGTGCAGGCTGGGCGCGCGCGTCCCGCTCGGGGCGGCGGCGGCGGGGCCTGGCGCGGTGCAGGCCGGGGCTTTCTCGTTGGGTCGCGCGCAGGCGTCGACCCCGCGCCCACGAGGCCCCACGCGCGCCCGTCGCCGCCGCCGCCGCCGCCCCACACAGCGTGCGGGCAGGTGGCGGCGGCGGCGCACGTTCTGAAAGACGGGGAATCTGTGGTCGACGAGGGCTTGTGCATTAAGGAGGCTCCGCACATTCGACATTCGCCGAGCAGCGAGCTACTGCTCGCCCAATCCCGAACAACTAATGTGTTCGGAGAATGTTTGCTCCCTTTGATGTGCCATAAAGACAGATACGCGGTGGGTAGGCGAATACCGAATGTTCGGCGCTCGGCGAATAGCGAGCAACCCGACCACATTATTCGGGATTCGGAGAATGACGCATGTGTGAAGCCGTCTTTAGAGATGCGACGTGAGCAGAAAAACATCGATTTTAAAATTTAAAATATAGATGTTCATAGTGTAAAACATCGATGTTACAAAAATTCAAGCTTTAAACCTTCGGCATTTTAATTATTTTATTGATATTTTGATATCATCTTTGAAATCTCTAATGTGTCTAAGCAATCTGCTGAACTGTGTGGGCCCCCAATCTCGGGCTGAAGGGTTCGAAAGGTGGTACATGAAAATAAACAATTATGAAATGATACTTTCATAATAATAAAGGATCTTTCAACGGAAAGGACACGAATGTAAAATGATTAAGATGCAGGGCGCGGAAAATCATTTTTACAAATGGATAATAAGAATTAGAATGTCTAATGAACCATTTGTGTTCTTTCTTGTATTTTTATTCTGCGTCGTATTCAACTTCTTTCTGTAATATTTTATTCTGTACAGTGTATCAAGATTTTATAGAACTATTCTTTACGGTAGAATAATATGAAATTTTTGAAAATAACGTCAGTGTATATCAGATTTAACGAATGAGTATGAGCATACAAGTGTACAAGTATTAATGATTGAATGAACAAACAAGTATATCTGATTGGTTTTTAACGATCAGATGTACTTCACAGGATTTTTGTAAAAGTGAGGGAAATGTGAATTTAACAAGTTTTTGAAAAATAATAGAGAATTCTTAACGACAATCTTCATTTTATTGTGAAAAATTCCACTGAAATTGGCACTGAATAGCAGGTGCAGGATTCGTGACTCATGAGGAATGCCTTCACAGAGAGGGTGTTCTGAAATAAATGTATCATTCATGATGTATTCGTTTCCTTTTTTCACAGTAATTTCTTATTGGAAACATTTTACTTTACTAGTGACTTGATGGTTAATTTTTATTTTGCAAAATGTGCGCTAGTAACGTTCGATATTTTCATACATCCTTATACTTTCGCGTGGTTAGAAAACTGGAAGCGTTATGGCAGGGGTCTTAATTTCAAATATTTAAAGTTTAAAATTTTAAATATTTAAAATCAAAAAAATAATTTATTTATAAAAAGTTAATTTCAAATATTTTTTTCTTTGGTTAATTATTCATATAATGTAAAAAAACCACTGATTCTCTACCTCACTCTTCATTCTCTCATTAAGATGTTTGTATTAAAATTAAATAAGAATACAAAAATATTTTTTGAGAATTTGAGTAGAAAACAGCGTCGATAAACTATTTTATCTGCCGCTTAAACATGAGGTCTCTTGAAGAAAAGGGTTCCTAAAAGTGTAAAAAGTTGGAGATCCCTGCGTTACGGGATGTCGCGGATTACATGCGCACAGTTCTCTCTGCCTGCAACGCAAGTTTCTCGTTCGCTCGCTCGCGAGGGAACCGTCTGTTTGTGTGCTGCGCGCGGAAAGGTCAAGAAGATACCGCGCGGCCTGACGTTCATCTCGTCGGGATCTGTGTGTCGCGTGGGGCTGAAGCGAAGCGAGCAAAAAAGCGAGAAGGTCGCTGGGTCAGCACCTGCCGTGGCGTGGCCACAGCAAGGCCGGCTGGGATGTTCCCGTACCGTTTGTTGGAGGAGGCAAAGTGTGCGATTGTAAATGAATTTAAATACAAAAACGCTTCTAGTCTGTAAGTAGTCTAACATGTATGAAGTAGGTCTATCATCTCTTCATTTTGGGTTGTATTTTTTTTTCTTTTTTGTAACTTCGTTTTGATGTATCTTTCTGCAGCCCCGTCTTTTCTTCTAAAAGAAAGTCTTTTTCAAATGATAGTTACGAAAGTTTTAGGAAACTAGGAAACGACTGTAGTTGCACGAGTAGAAGTTAATAGAAATAATATAGTTGCTTGAAAGTGTAATAGCTTCGGCAATCCATACTCCGTCCAGTGTATTTGGCTTTGGTAGACTGGTGTTGCGAATGCGTGCGTTTAAGTTGCCGTTTTCGAAAGTAGCTACAATATCAACTCATGAAAGGCAACAGGATCTCCCCACACCTTCCGTTCAAGCATTTGGCGGTTCTGAGATTTTAAATTAGCGGTGTGTGAGGATCAAAGTGGCTCCACACATTCGGCGAGTAGGGAGCGACTACTTGTCCGCTCCCGAGTATGACTGAAGTGCTCGGCGAATGTTTGCTTCTTACACAAAAGACCGGCATACTGCGGGCGCAGCGGCTATTGAGTATTGCGCACTCGGCTAATAGCAGTCGACTGATATTGCGGATTCGGCGAGCGGACGCTTCCTACTCATACCGAATGTGTGACGACGCACCTGTAATGTGTAATAGCTGAAATAAAGAATTCATTTTCAAAGTGACGTATGTTTATTTCTATTTGCTTTGTATAAAGCTATTTTCTGGTATTTGTAGTTACTCTGAATGTGCTTAAGACACTTCACCATGCTGTAGGGTATTGAGTTGTCTCGTTTGTTAATCGGTATCCAAAAACGGTTGAATCCGATCTTGAACGGTAAGGCTAAATGTAAATACTTTCCGTGCTTGTTAAAATTAGTTGCATGTAAATACGTCACATCGGGTAAAACTCTCTTCGTTTCAAGGTCTCGAGTAGTCTAGAATCACGTCATTGAATTTTTGTCCATTATTTGCCGGTATATACGACGATGATTAGCTGCTTTGCGCGTAAGAACGATCGATCGAACGAACGAATCTATCTTTATGTTCGCCTGACACCTCGCGGCGTCTCTTTCAACTATGGGCTTCGGGAGAGATTTTCCTTTTGAGTATTTGGACCCCTCTCCCCCGTACGAAGACAGGGATCGGGAGTGTGGGTTGTGGGTAGACGAGTTGTTTTGTACAAGCGTAAGAATCGGAAGCTGGCAATGCCGTGGCCCGAGCCTCATGGCGCAGGAGTAAGGCAGCGACGGCCAGAGGTGCGCGAGGCGAGTGGTCGGGCGCCGCCCGATCGCCAATCATGCTAATGGAGTCACTTGACCCTGCTGGTACTGCATCGGCGCTCAGCCTCCACCGCCACGTCACCCGCCCCACCGGCTCCCCTCCGCCGCCTTTTAAACGCTCTTAGGGCCCATTCCCACGTGCAGCGGGCGTCCGCGGCAAGCGGTGGCGGGCTCCCGCTACGCGAAGCGGAGGAGGGCGTACGCGCCACCGCTAGCAAAACACAGCTTTAAATGGTAGCCTTAAGGGCGCCTTCCCACGTCGCCACGGCGCCGCGCTTCCTTCAAGCAGCAAAGCCCTTCCGACGCCGCTACCGCTGCAGCCACGGCCACACCGCCGCCCGCCGTGGAGGGGGGAGGGGTTCTGCAGGGATAGGTTTCGCCGACCCTCCGGGGACGTCGAGCAAAGGGCAGCAGGTAAAACGTAGCGACCGGCGGCATAGTGGGAAGGCTACCATTTAGGGCCCCTTCACACGTGCAGCGAGCTTGCGCTGTTGCGGTAACCGACGCTGGTCTGTTGCGAAGCGGAGGAGGGCGTACCCGCCACCGCTAGCAGAATATAGCTTTAAATGGGAGCCTTCCCACTGCACGACGGCCGCAGCGCAGAGCTGCTGTTTATACCTGCAGCGGTCCCTTTGTCCGTCGTCGCCGGAGGGTCGGCGAAGAGCCCTGCTGATTGACGTGCGCGCGCTGGCTTGGCGGCGTGGGAAGGCGCCCTTACGGCCCCTTCCCACTTCGCGGCAGCGGTGCGATTCCGAGCAGCGCGGCGCGTAGCAGAGCATTGGTTTGAATGGAGGCCTTCCCACGTGCAGCGGGTGGCCGCTGCTGCGGCAGCCGACGCTGAACTCCAGCTACGCGAAGCGGAGGAGGGGCCACGCGCCACCTCTAGGAGAACACAGCTTTAAATGGGAGCGTTCCCACTGCGCCGACAATGGGCGACGTGGAAAGGCCCCCTAATGTCTCTTGCTGAGCCGACTCAGCCCCTCACTGCGGCGGCTGGAAGGTTCCCGTTCACATTTTTCCATGTCGTGTTGCGAGGGCACAGCGTTTCGTAGGTAGCCCAGTTTTAATGACGGCTATGGTGTTAATGATTTTCGTTTAATAATAGCTTTATTATATGTACATATTTTAAAAATATTACTTCTTGAATATTTTCAAATACGGGGATATCCAATGCAAATTCACTACTAGAGAAGAATACTGTTTTTAGAAGGGAGATATTGTAAAGTAACTCGATAAATATCTGTTCAAAGTAAAAAATCTTGAAACTTTCTGACGTTCATTTTCTCAAATTGAATTAATATGAGGTTTGTATCCATCAATTAATCTGATGTATTTCTTGATTTGTATTTCCTGGTTTCAAAGTATTTGATTGAAAATAGGTGATTTCACTCCTCGCTGCCTCTGAAGTCAGTTTGACGGAATAAGAAAAATGTTCCAACTATTCATGTCTGAATTGGAGCCTCTAAGACTATCGATAAAAGCTCGTCGATTAATTCGTATACAAAGTTGAGATGCGATGTTAAATTTTCCGTTGAGAACATCTCTTGCATATTTGTGTTTAGGGATATTGTTAAGTGTGCTGTGAGGTCCGCCTTTGGCTAATTCATTATCAGAAGCATATTTTTATTGTTGAAATGATCAACATTTCATATTGTTTACACGTCCACGCCACCCAACAAGATCGTGCGTGCACTTCCGTGTGACGGACGCTGGTATTGCGTCGTTGCAAAGGACGCGATTGCGAGATAATCAGATGACCTTGACACTTGAGAATTAGCATCAAGCGCAAACAGCATGCTGACCCAGATATCGCTGACCTTTAATGTTGCCTTTGATCCGCTTTCTCAGTGGGATAATCGTCCAGAAACTGCTTTTTTTGTTAGTGTGTATATTCCTCTTTAACATGTTTTTTTTGTGCCTTTCGGTGCCTCCACACGTCGTTTCCTTGCATTACAACTGAAATTTCACAGAATCGAGTTTGCGAGGAAGATCACATTACTTCTGATAGTACTAAAGTATATGTAGAGAAGTGCTTGTTTCGTGTTTCATTAATTATCACGTTTCTTTTGGCGCTTATCGTGTTACATAATGTAATGTAATCCGATGGGTTACTGCATACTCCTAACGTTCGTAGGAAAATGCTGAAGTCAAAACCTAAAATTCAGAGAAGCAAATCAATATCGACTTAAAGTGGCCGTGTCCTAAAATCCCTGTATTATGATGTACCTTAAAATCATCGAAATGCAGTAGTGAAACGAGAAGCAGTAAATTTTAAAAAAGAAGATTCCATTTTCAGAGACTTGCTCTGCGGCTGCGCTTACACAAAAAATGTATATTCTATCGGTAATGCAATAAGAAAATATAATCCCCAGAACTTCGTAAAATTATTTGTAATAATTGTTTGTAATATTATATTTATATTTTTGTATTATTGTATATATTTTTTGTAAATTATTTGTAATAATTTTACGAACATTACTTCTAACATACTATAATTTTGTACACATTGTAAATCTTAATTTCGATATAAAATAAGTTATGAGATGGATAAAATTGACTGTTATCTCACACTTGAGGTCCAAGTTTAAGGGACAGCTCGCAGGCATTCCGTACCTGATCGAGAGCGTAGTTATCGTTTCCTGATGATGTGTTGTTCCAAAAAGGTTGCTGTGTATGTTTTAACTTCTTTCTTTAGCTTATCTCACTGCTGCTGCTTCTGCATGCCGACCCAGTGCGAGGTCGTATTAACCAGTGCATGGAGATGACGGAAGGGACAGAGGGGGGCGCGTTTGAAATCGCGACCTCGTCTAAATTGGCCTCGCGAGCGGCCTGCGTCACCGCCTGGCTGTTAACTGGCGCTTCGCCTGCCGGGTGTGTTTTGCGCGCTGTGCTGGGAGCAACGGCGTAAAGCGTGCGCTGTTCGCTCTCGAATGCGGCGACGGGTCTTAACGGACGCTTGTGCTCGCTTTGCTTTCGGCCCTTGCAGCCGTCTTTCTCTCTCGTACAGTAAACTTCCCCTTTTGATCGCCCGCCCTACTGCCGTCGCCAAACAACGTGTCGCCGGTCGAGTTAGGCGCAAAGCTAGCAGTGTCGCGCAAAGCTAGAGCCGCTCTGGGAGGCCCTAGGGTTCGAGTCCCGACAGTGTAGGATTTTCGATACTATATACAGATCTAGGTCGAATTCAGTGTCTGGAGGAGAGTTCTAGTGGCCGGCTGTTCTGATCGATAGTTTTCGGTGGTTTCTCCGATCAACACCAGGCGAATGCCGGAGCAGTACCAACAAACGGGCCACGGACCGCGCGCGATCTTTCTTTCCTCTTTCTCGTTCTATCCTCACCCCTTATACACACGCTTACACTAACACGCATTACACTTCCAGCAACTACACATGCTGTGAGACCAGTCTGGAGCTAGGAGCTTGTCCCGGCTGAGGCAGCGCCCCGCTAGTAGGAGATACCTGGTTGGGGGATTCCTCGCTAGTTGACGGAAGGTCGGCGCCGGATGTCGCCATACAGCGGGAGAAAGATCACCCCCACGTTCCGAGCAAAGAACATGCACTACACTAACAAGTGCCAGGAATCACAACAATCAATCGAATTCAGCGGCTGTCAGGAGTGTCCTGATGAATGCCACGCGAACGCCGGAGCAGTACCCTTACAAGCGGGCCACGGGGTTCCTCCGCAAGGCTGTGTCAGTCGGCGCCGGATCTCAGCATCCGACGGGCGAAACACCTCCCCCTTCATAAAAATAGCCTCCACACTAACGGTACTAATGACCCTAGCAGTTGTGCCCGGAAACTTTTTAATCGATCGATCAAACGTGTCCTGCTCACGATGCCGCCTTCGCACACGTCAATCCGCGCTCTGGCTTAGCTTTTCTTTTCCTGGCTTATCTGCCATCTCGCCGGCAGGTCCACTTGTCACCCGCGTCCACAACTAGTCTCTCTCCCTGGGCCTCCTCAGGCTTTTTTCGTCCACGCTGAATCGTCTTCCATCCATTCTGCTGTATTCTGAAGCAGCTCTACATTAAGGTGGTGTTTTGACACCGTACATCCCTCCATCTGTCTCCGCAAATACGTGTGTGGGCTCATTAGATCAAAATACCCGAACGTGTGTTTGTTAAAGGTGGTTGTTGAGCGTTGCAGTCGAAAGAGCAGCGAACATATCCAGCCTCGTATTCATTTGTCTTGCACGCCCCGGTCAGAGCAGTGTCATTGATTTGTTGTGTGATTGATCAAATACAAATCGTTCTGTGAAGAGTGCGTACAAATTTACTAACTAGGACAAGTGAACTGTTTCGTTGATATTATTTATCTTGTATTTGTTATTAAAGAGTAGACTTGTACATGTGCTGATTATGGAGTGAAATGTAATTAAGATTTTCCTGTCAACAACTCAACAAACATCAATGATTCTCAAGAAATTGGCTACCTTCCCTTTACATGCAAACGAACAGTTGGCTTATTCTCCTTCTTTAGTTGTCGGGGATGGCTGTTACGACATGGAAAGCTGTAATGTGTAGAACCAAATTGTGCATGTTGGAGCCGAGTTTATTCGTCGGCGCGCTGCGGTTGTCAGTCCATTGCGGCTGCTGGGGGCTCCACCCTGTGGTGGCGACCACGCCCCGCGCCCGGCTCGGCACACCACGCCCTCTCTGCGCTCCCCCTCGCTCCCTCCCCCTCCCCCCCCCCCCCCCCACCTTCCGGCCAATTCCGCGCTTTCCCTCCCCGAAGCCGACTCGGGCTTCTTCGTATCGTCCAATGTTGCTTCCAATCTCCTTCATTATCCAAACCCTGTCTCCCCAAGGCTATCTCTGTTCATTACATTTTTTTTTTTCTCACTCAGCCTGTTGCCCCTTTTGATCCGTCCTATCTTCCTCGTTATTTTGTACTTCCTCGTTGTACATATCTTTTAACCCGCTTCTCCTATCAGACACGTGTCAAATTCTCGTTTCAAATTCGCGTTCATCTGTGCTCTAAGTAATTGCTGCGGCCATGCCTGGAAGTACATTCCCGAAATTGGGACATTCTGAGTTAAATTAGAAGAAAAATATGTGTTTAAGGTAAAATTTCAAAAACTGGCAATGCTGGATCTTGATTTACATGTTTGTGTGTGGTTTAGCACAAGTGGGTGTAGTTGCTGTATGTTTGGTAAACTCAGTTATGGAATATTTAGAAAGGTAATGTGAAGGAAGCTAAAAAAACATTTATGATAATCTAGGCTAAGTTATATCATGAAATCTACCCGTTCGTAAAATTTATGAATACTTTTTCTCGATTTACATTTTGTAGTTTTAAAGCTTTAAAGGAAACTTCGGTCAGGATCTCCAATCACCCTGAAAATCTCTAATTAGCTGTGTAGGGTTACCAGCGAGCAGTTGTAATACGGGTTAGGACGCGCTTCCCTCCCCCGAGCCCACTCGGGCTTGTTTCGTATGTGCCCCACCATGTTCTTCCAATCTCCTTCGATTATCCAAACCCTGTCCCCCCCAGCTATCTCTTTCATATTTTTTTTCTCACTCAGCCTGTGCCCCTTTTGATCCGTCCTATCTTCCATCGTTATTTGTACTTCCCTCGTTGTACATATCTTTAACCCGCTTCTCCTATCAGACACGTGTCAAATCTCTTTCAAATTCGCGTTCATCTGTGCTCTAAGTAATTGCTGCGGCCATGCCTGGAAATACATTCCGAAATTTGGGACATTCTGAGTTAAATTAGAAGAAAAATATTGTTTAAGGTAAAATTTCAAAAACTGGCAATGCTGGATCTTGATTTACATGTTTGTGTGTGTGTTTACACAAGTGGGTGTAGTTGCTGTAATGTTGGTAAACTAGTTTATGAAATATTAGAAAGGTAATGTGAAGGAAGCTAAAAAAGCATTTATGATAATCTAGGCCTAAGTATATGTCATGAAATCTACCGTTCGTAAAATTTATAAATTACTTTTTCTCGATTTACATTTTGTAGTTTTAAAGCTTTAAAGGAAACTTCGGTCAGGATCTCCAATCGACCCTGAAAATCCCCAATTAGTTGTGTAGGGTTACCAGCGAGCAGTTAAAATACGGGTTAGGACGATGTTCCACAGAAAGTCATGTTGAAATGTGGAGAATCCGCTTACGAAATAGGTTACCAGCCAGTTGTTGCGAAATCTCGCGGCCGATAATGAACGCAAAGGAGTTAATTAGGAAGCGTGAAGTCCCATGATCGCGTGCAGCGAAAAAGTGTATGAATCACTTTCTTTGTTTCCAGGGTTATCTCACTCAGTCACAGAATGAATAACAACTTATTTCAAAATCATGTTGAATCATTTTGGATAGTAAAAATATATTATCTTAATTGTGAAGGAACCAGTATTGAGAATTATACAGTCTTAGGAAACACACTGCAAGATAGTGAATATAAGGCTAAATAATGATACAATTCAGAAAATAATTAAGCGATCTTTTGAAATTAAAATGTTGATGTATTGAAATATTTTATAGCACTATATTTTTAATTTAGTCGTGACAGATAGTGTTCCAGTACATTAAATTAGTGTAGTACTAAACTTTGCAGTCCAGGGAAAATAATATTTAAAACCAACAGTAACGTGCGCGGTCTCGGAGTCATTAGGAATGCGACGCATGAGCTAATAGCCACGAGCTCCCGCACTTATCGAGAATTGAATAGCATGTTGTCTGTTGCGATTTGGATTTTTCTACAGAAAAGCAAATCAGCTTTGGCTTGAAAGTATCTTATAAGAGAGAATGTGGAGACAAACTCTTGCCGGGTGTATTGAATTCGAATGAGTGTCAGCTCTGTAAAGAGTGCTCTGGTCGTTTGTGACGTGGGTTCGCGTAGAATGGTAATCCGATTAATCATCTTTTCACCACCGGGAGAGGTGGCTCAGAGCATCGATTGATGTTATTGCTGTGCGTCTGACCGGAAGGACCTGGGGTTTGAGTCCCGACGGTGGCAAGACATTTTGATTTTAGCCATATAGCTAAGTCGAGTTCTGTCGCTGTGTGGCGGGCTGATCCGGCGACTGGTGGGCGCGGGATGTCGCCATCCAGTGAGGCAAGAATCACCGCACCTTTCGAACAAAAACACGCCACTACACTTAAGAACTATTGACCTTGGCAGTGGGACGCCCCTGGAATCACTAGTAAATCTGTCCTCATCAAATACACCTATTTTGCATTGCTGTTTACGAAAAACGGATTCCTAAACGAGCTCTGAGTGGAAAAGCGCCCGTTCCGGATGTGTCTCACCCCACCACCGTGGTGAGTCCACCCCCCTGGGCTTCGTCCCGTGCGCCCGTGTCCGGGGGGACGTCGTGGGGCGCCTTAGGGTCTGCCGGGGCGGCGGCGGTGGGGAGGGGAGGGGGGCTCACGCGACGCGAGGCGTGAATTTTCGGAAGGCCCTTGACAGGCTGGGCGCGGGCCCCAGCAGGTGCCGCGCGTCCGGCTCCACCCCTGCGAGACGCCCGCTGCGCCGGATGGCGTGGATAGATGCGGGAGGTTTGGCCTTGCCCCACGCCGAAGCGAAAAATTGCCGGCCGATGGATGCCAGGACCGACCGATCACTCCGGGAGGAAGTGATTCGTTGGTGTGTCGTCGACTCTTAGCGGCCAGAGCGCAAAACTTTCTACCGGTGGTTTTCGGGATCCAAATCCCGACCGATCCATGTTCGATTTGGGTGGATATAGCCGGTTTTGTTTTCGGCGTTCTCCCGTTGCCCCAATTCTGTTCTTCCAACAATTCTACATCATCAATCATAGTACAGTAGAACCCCGGTATTCCGAACTAATTGGAGGTGTGGTCTGTGCGGATTCGGAAATGTTCGGATTATCTGAAAAAAGTACATATATATCGTACTTATACAAATATATTTATAGAATTACCAGACACAATTAATGGTAGCGTCTGATGTGAGAAAATAGCAACGGAGCGTAGCGACATGAAGTGGGAATGATGCGAACAGCGGAGTACAGTACATACAAAACACATTGTACTGGGTAGTAGTTGCTACATTGTTTAAAAGAGTTGAAGCACAGTTGCTGCTGATAACGGGTATTCTACGTACAGTATTCAGAATTGAGTTGACTTACATTGTGTTCATGCTTTTTCATTTACAAATTAAAGTTATAGAAATCAGGTTTTTTTTTTTAATTTCCTTATACCGAAGATTGTTCGCATTATCCGAAATTTCGGATTTGCGGGGATTCCACTGTATATCCTAAATCATCTATCCATAAGTTTACTGATTACTACATGTGTAATCGTGTTGGAAAGAGTTTTATGAGGTATCACTTGGCAGAGTTAGTACTTAATCGCAGTACTAGTATTTAATCGTAGTTTCGTGCTGGGCGTGATCAATTGTGCCACAAAGAGTTTGGCATTGCTAATGACGAGGATTCTCGTATACTAACTGCATAGTTATACTAAAACAAATTCGTAACGAAAGAATATATATATTTCTGTAAATATGTAAACAGTTACGTTCGCACTAATCCTCTTCAAGCTCCCAGTTATTGAAGTGGCCTAAAATATAGTCACCTAACAATCCCATGTTAAAACACCAATACATTATTTCAAATAGTTTTACAATTTATATAGTATCTCCGTGATTATCAGGCAACCCCACGGGATTATGAAAATGCCAGAAATAGATTAATGCATGGAAAAACCATGAAAGTCAAGCAATGTTTTGCTTTTTCATTCAATACAAACCCAAGCTGCAAAAATCTAAAATAGAAAACCTCAGAATTTGTTAACCAAACCTCCGCCCAGTCAATTAATTTCTGTAGTAAAGAATGTGCTTCACATCTTCCTTTGAAAGTAGAATGGTCGTTTCTGGGAAATGTATGAAATATCAAAAAGCTAATGAATATCTTGATTGCGTTGTGATTTCATTCCTGAAATTGTCTGGATTGCACGCTGAAGAATGTCTTATAATTTTTTAAACTTGTTCTGTTTATGTGATCATATCATTGTTTTTATCGATTTTGTATACTAATACTATAATATATATACACATACATACACATATGTTTCGAAATCACCGAGAAGTTATCCACATTTATTTTTAATTTGAATTTCATGGGTTTTTACAAAGATTTTCTGATTCGTGTCCTCATCCGTACCGTTTATTTATCAAAAGGTAATGTGCATCTGTCATGAAGTATGATCGTGCGGTTCGTGTCTGAGTTTTTAAAGGTTGTCGACGGAATTGTCAGTTCACAAGCTAGTACGAGATCGTAAACATTTTATAGTCCCATGGTGAGGGGAGTGTGGGTAATTGTGAGAATGGCGTACCAGGAAAAGTATAATAAAAGACATTCACATTCCTGGCTCTGTGTGTTTTACGAGTTTAAATTCTACCTTTGGAATGTGTAGGAATGACGGGTGTTGTTCCCTGAATGCTGAACGTGTTCACCTTAAAACAAGTGGTTACATGCGAAGACAGTGTGGGAATTGATCCAAAGACTCATGTTGGTGGTTCATTGTGTTGTGTAGTTTCATACAGTGTTTCTAGAAACACTTTTTTGCTACAAAAAATGTTGGTACATTGCAATTTGGTTTAAGGTTGTGTTTAGTATGTGCATTCAGACCCACGTGCTAGGCAGTGTTCGGAACTAAATCGTATGGAGCGAAGAGCTGGAAAGTGACAGTGATTCGCAATTTGCTTAATCAACCTCATATTTTGGCACGTTTTTTTTTTTTATTTCAACAATCCTAATAAAGTGTGTAAACGTCGTAGAAAAGTAGAATACGATAAGGTGGAATAGAATGAGAGGAGAAACAACGGGACGCAGTCAAGGTGCCCATTTCATCAGAGATAAATTCCGGTCACAGAGACCGGAAATTGAGTCTGGATCCCCCCAGGAGAATTGAGCTAGGCTTTGCGTCGCCGACCGAAGTAATGAAACGACCTGAGAACATTCGCCAACTTCTCCGACAAATCAGAGAAGAAATATCGGAGTGCCTGTGTTTATTTACGTTTGGACTCTGTCAACAGCAAACATGGAATCGTGCCTTATGACCTTTTTCTGCGCCGTTGGGGTCGACATCGGGGCCAACGCAGAAACTATTCTGCCGCTGTCCTCCCATCGCGTACCCCTCGCCGGGCTGTCAGCTTCGGCTGTTCCATCCTCAGAGAAAAGAAGTGTATGTGAATCGAACTCGTTGAATTAAAAAAAATCAAGAGTGATAATTAAATTAATATTGTTATATTGGGGTGGTTTGGCATGACACATTTTGATTTGGACAAAGTTCTAAGTGAAGTGTTACCCTCGAAGAGATATACGTATTCCTTTAACTATGTAATTATAGTTAATGGTAAATACTGACAAGTATTTTGAGAATGTTGATGTAACGTAATTTCGGCCAAAAAATGTTTTAATAACAACATTTTTAGAAAGGTCATACTGAAGAGGATATATTGAATGGAGATAGAAACGTCTACATTAATATAAAAAATTAACTGAGTCATATTTTACAATGAATTGAATTCAGTTAGTACCTTGCTTTGTGTGTTGAGGCTTCCACAACTGTAACACTTTTCGCTTACGTATACTGTATAAAAATTTATGAAACGTCCTCTTTTTAATTACTTTTCATTTGCTCAGAGGTGTGTGTGTGTGCGAGGGTTGGGAGGGTGCGGCAGGCTTGAAATAAAATGATCTCACTATTAGAGGGGAAGTAAATTACTGCAAATTGTTAGAATTAAAAACTGGTACAAGAGGGAGTGAGAAAGGATTAAAAAAAAAATTAACATCTAGACCACACAGCATTCGACTTGAAAAGCTCATCTGCCTGAAATCAAGAGCATATTCACCATGTGATCATAATATTTAATTTAATAAGATTCTGCTTAATGTAACATTTGAAAAGATTAATCATTTTAATACGTTATGCTTTTTATGAATGCTCCATTTAGTGGATGGAGATATGGAGTATCACGGTTGCTCTATTTCCTCTTCTCGTGTTCATGCGAACTCTGACTGGGCACTACCATAAAGAGAATTTCCCCTAGTGACCTTGTCCTGACCGCACTCATCAGTAGCGTCTCTACTCTTTCCTACCCGCTCACCTTTAGGCCACCTTGGCACCCCTTTGTCGCCCACCTAGCTTTGGCTGTAACGTGTCCATCCCCAGTCATTGGTACACGTCATCGACGTCCCATCAAACGCTTCTTATGAAAAAGGAGTCTTTCTCAACAACAATAAAGACAATTTAATGACAAGACTTCCGTCTTACAGGTTTAAAAAACGTAGTAACGAATCGAAACACTAACAGGACACCAAGTCACAGGACACAGGTACAGGTAACAACTCTTAAGTTATGTTGATAATACATTTAGCCAATTATGCATACGATTACAGAAAACCCACAACCCTTAGAATCGAGAAGCCTTCGATCTACTCTTCACGACGTATCAAACATGCTGCTAATTTATCCAGGGTCTTGTGAAATGATACTCCGTTCCCAGGTGGAGACAAAGTACAATAACAACCCGAAATGTTATGTAGCAAGCCCTTCTCTCGCCCACCGCTCTCGTATCGCGCACAGCCATTGTGAAGCTTGCGCAGCCCTAGCGCCGCCCAACTCGCGTGCCGGCTCGCCCGACCTTCCACTAGCCACGTCACGATCTTCCCTTGGTTTTCTGTTTGTTGTAAAGACCCTGCACTTCGATACTTTGTTGTTATCTAGGCTATCAGGGACGAGACGCGTCACTGACATGGTGGCTAACGTTTCGGCCAGCTGGCTAACGCTGACATAGATAGCACAAAGTCCGGCCGCGGAAGCCTACGCAACCCCTGGGATATTTTGTGTATCTATTGACCGATCTACAACCCGACTTGAAATTGCTGTGCGTTTACTCTTTGGCGCCCTATGGCTCCCAGTGTTGCTTGTTAATTTTGATTCCCATCTTCACCGTCGGGGAGCCCCGCTACAACAGCCTCGGGGTTATTTATCCGTTGCTTCGGGCGTTCCCGGTTAAGCGAATACGGGATCTGATTAGCACGGAAACTGTCAGGGGATGTAATTCCCCGGGCATTTAGCTAGGGTTCTTTTACAAGCCGCAAGTACAGTGCGCCATGAAAGTCACTCACCAGTGGCCGAGGGCCACCAGTGGCAGTGAGGGTACTAGCAACGGGCGTTAAGTTGGTAGCACGATCTGCAGCATGTAACAAATGAAAACGTAAATTGCGTGCTCATCACAATCATAACAGATGCTGGATGTGTTGTCCCCTTCACTTGTTTCCTAGTAATGTGGTTGCTAGAAACATAAATGCAGTTTTTAATAAGAGCCCCTGATTTGCCTCGGCGCGGAGAGACTTGTCTGGCGCACGTAATGATAGCCGCAGCGATTTTCCGCCCTTCAAAAATCCACGCCCTTCAGTCGCGCGCTCTGGGACTGAGAAGGCAGGTATGCCACCTACCCACCCGCCGCGCCCCCTTTCGGATTTCTTGTCTGCGCCACGTGGCGACCTGAGCGCCTGGCCAAGGCCTCTCAGCAGCGGCGGCGGCGGGGCGCCCCGACGGTCATTTGCTCCGAATCCGAGGCCTTCGTCGCGTGTCGCCGCTCCTCCCCTCCCCTCCCCTCC
>BOPP01000068.1:5684854-5697584 GCA_017312745.1 Gryllus bimaculatus | reverse complement strand
CGGGGTCGGCCAGCGGGGCGTCCGCGGGGGCGGCGTCGGGGGCGCGGCGGAGGCCGGGCCGGCCACAACCATGACCTGGCCGACGACGCTAAGAGCGCCTTCCCACGTCGCGACGGCAGCGCGCTTCCGTCTACTCTCGCTACGCGAAGCGGTGGAGGGGGTACGCGGCACCGCTAGCAGAATACAGCTTTAAATGGTGGCGACGACGAACAAAGGGACCGCGGCAGGTAAACCGCAGCGACCGGCGGCCGCAGTGGGAAGGCTCCCATTTAAAGCTGTGCCCTGCTAGCCGTGGCGCGGGTGCCCTCCTCCGCTTCGCGTAGCTGGAGTTCGGCGTCGGCTGCCGCAGCACCCGCCACCCGCTGCACGTGGGAAGGCCTCCATTCAAACCAATGCTCTGCTACGCGCCGCGACGCTCGGAAGCGCACCGCCGTTGCGACATGGGAAGGGACCATAAGGCGGATCAGCGGCGGCGCGGGAAGAAGACGATTCGGCCCCGGGGCGGGCGGTAGCTCGCTTTTTATTGTGCGCGCCCATGAAATTGGCTCGGCGGTACGCCGGCCGCTGGTTCTCACGTCCGTTGGGTTCGGGGTCGCGGTGGCGGAAACGGACCTCTCGCGTAGCGCGGTGTGTCCACATGGGTGCTGCGGGATGACGTGGTCAGCGGTAAATTGCGGAGTGTGTTTCTGTGTTATCAGAGGCGATGGTCGACGATAATCCTTCGGTTAGGGTTGACGATTGAGGGGATGGTGGAGTTTTCGCGAATCGGGGAATTAGAAAATTGAAAAAAATGGATAATCTGCTGGATTTCGTGACGGAGTTCATTTGGGTCGTATGTGGGTCAAGTAATGACACTCGTTAAGAATGTCTCCGAGAATTACTGTGTAGTAAAATTTTCGGGTTTAAATTCTTACATTAACGGTGGACTTGGGGAAATGTGGTAACTTGATAAGTCAAGAGACTTGATACGCCCTTTTATGGAACTACTGTTTTGAATTGGACTAATGAAAGACTTATGAAATGCATTTAGTAGATATCCCAGTTTAGCTGCACAAAAAAACCTTTGAACACGCGATATGGTATGATTGGAACAGACTGACATAATGATGTTTCCAATCCGTTCGAAGTTCAAAAACACAGATGGATTGCGGCTAATCCTTCCGGTGAGGCCATTTACCCAACCTGAGTGATATTAGAAAGGGAGAGGGGCACATCACAAACATAACTACTTAATATGCATGTATTGGAGATATTCTCTTCCTATCAAGAGAATAAAAACTCAAGCGAAGATAAATTCAGTGTCTTGTAAGGTGACTCATTTGTAAACAATCCGAATGATTGATTGGATGCGCTGGGACAGTAGCGTTCACGTCAAATGAATCCTTACAAATGATCCCCGTACGTACTGAACAACCCAGTAACCTGTTACGCGACTAGACATGAAGAGGCAGCGCCGCAAGACTGCTTGTCGGCAATCTTGAGCGGCGCTCGGCCGCTGCGCCCAGACGTCGCCCCGCAGCCCGTGGGCGGGGAGCGGAGCGTGGGTAGGAGAGGGGCGGGGCGGGGCGGGGCGGTGGTGCCGGGGCGGCGTCTGCATTCCTCGGCAGGGCGGACGCCGTGTCTCGACGCCCCGGTTCACTGCCAAGGACGTTCGCTCTAGCGCTAAGCCTGCCCACGCGACGCGACGCGACCGGACGGGACCGAGGAGGATTCGATGGGGGCCGTGGAAAGGAGGCTTCCAGCCGACCTTGAGTTCGGAGGATCACGGGCGCGCCTTGGGGAATCGTCGATTGCTCCGCTCGGCTCGCGGTGGCCTTGGCGGTCACTCGGGGACACATGCCGACGTTCTTGCTCATACTGCTCTCAGTTGCGTGGTCGTGTTATGAATGAATAAGATATTCTCGGCCCAAAGAGGTCGCAGAAAGCGAATTTTGTCGACGTCGCCTTCGTCAGATAAAAATTTCAGTCGGAATAACATCGAATCTGGCGGTTCTTTCGATAAAATTCGATATATTGAGATAATTATGAAATTTTTGCAAATGCTTTTAAAGAATTTTGGAAAAGTAGGGTAAAATACAAAATTCAACAAAAAATAATTCACATGGTTTAATAATTCGTACCACATATTCATGAATAGTTGTATGAAATTAGTATTAATAGGTACCTGTCCAAACATTGATTTCAAATTCCAAAAGAAATATCTTGTACGTATGATGAGTGTTCAAAATACTGTTCACTCTTAGTTGACCGATTGAAACACTTCATCTGGAACATTTTATCGCAATCAAAAGACCTGACGAATTGTTGAATATAATTTATAGTAAGTACTATATTTTTTTATTTCAGGAAAAACATTGTCAATTCAGAAAAGGAGTTCGATATAGGAAATACTTTTCGAAATATAGAAACGTTTTAAACGTAATTTTCGAGGGCCAGAAAAATAATTCGATTTATGGAGGTCCGGCTGTATAAGTTATATTTTATTGTCGAGACTGTGCTGGTACATGACGTAGATGTGCTTTCTGGAGTATCTTCTTGTGCATGTTATATGCTATGATGCTGCGTTCAAAGTGGGAGGTAGATATTTTCTTTTAATTGCATTTATTAATACGGCTCGTTAGGACGTATTCGCTTAAAAGAAAATTTGGGTTCGGGGAAGGAAATATTATTTCATATGTGTAATAATCGGTGGAGACGAAATTTTGTAACACGAACACCCGTTACTTCGGTTATTTGGAATTCGTGTGAATGAGCATTAAACATTTTTTCGCACGAAACTAATTTTATTTATATAAATTTTGATTATGAAACAGTTAAATTGAAAATACTATACAACAAATGTTTCTAGTAGAACTTTGGAAGCTATAAATCATATATTGATTATTGAAAAATTACCATTTATGTCATAAAAAATCTGTTTACGCAAAAAGACAGCTTCGTTGTGAAACTTCCTTCTTTCATGACTTGATTTGTAAGGGCGTGATTTTTTCTAAGACATTACTGTGGGCGATGATCTCTGGCTTTGTGAAAGTTCCCCGTAGGCGAAGAATTGAGTGAGAGAAAAAAAATGCTGCATTGAAAGGTCAACCTGACGCGGGAAGTGAAACAGAATGTACCGGTTTTGGGAGCTGAAACACAATGCAAGCCTCGCCTGTTAAGCGCAAGCTTGGGCACAAACCGGGCGGTATTAATGGACTTGCAACTCCGAGACACAAGTTGGCTAATGCGACTTCCCCTAATGTCTGTTGTTGTCTTGACCTTCCGTGCTGTTCGCATTGAAACGAAAAGTTCCGTGCTTGTTTTCAGAGGCATTATTATTGTTGTCTCTTGCTTGTATTATTATTTTTTTTTAATTTCACTGTCAGTGGCTGAATAACCTGATGTACGGTGAGGATAAGAAAGGTGAAAGAAAGTGATGGGTCGAATAGCATCAAACTTCTTTATCCATTATACCCATGACCTCTAAAGAATCAGCGAAATCCTTTCACTAAGTGGCATAGTTGTGAGAAAATGCTCTTTATCGGAGACTGGTGGATGTTGGGTACTGTCACCAAAGGGGGTGACATTCTGCATTGACGCATTGAAACATCATATGATTGGTATGATTTCATTACTCGTAATTTTTCGAAAGATATTACTGGGGAAAAAGCAGATAAAGCGCAATAAAAGAGCAAATGTAAGGTAACGACAAAAATATAAAATTAGCTGCTTTATATATCTAGAAATATTTACTTTTTTCGTACAAATGAAAGGGAACGATTTACTAATGATTTACCTGAACCTTTTATGCCTTTTGTAAAATGGACGTTATCTTCTCATTAGAGAGTTTTTGCACGCCGTCGCTTACGCGTACTCGGGTATTGTAACATGCCACCTGAAACAGCCATCGCAGTCACTGTAGCAAACATTAGCGTTAACCGGTTTCTGCTCGGTAAACGAGGCTTCATAACATGTACCGAATCGGTTGCTTAACTTATTTTGGGTTCTTAGTACGCTAAGAACGCGGATAAAAACCGACTGCGGTTTTCTGCAAAACACTATGTATTGCATTGAGGGAAATGTTGGATTCCACTCAATGAGGATGGAAGCCAGTGAGGAGGAATAATGAAATTCTTGTGGTTTCGCCAAACGGGAAGCCCGTTGAAATAAGAAGCGATTCAACGTTCCAAATTTACAGACTAAATAATTCCAGGTCGTTTGGCTTCTAAAATTTCGTCCTGATTTGCATTTCCTACGTCGTCCATTTCAATATTTCCTAGTAGACTTGCTTCAATTAATTCTTCCATAGCAGGGAGCAACACATCCACAGAGTAAAAACAAGTGAACCCCTGGCCACACTGGGCAATCGCTTCTCGGACTTCTTTTCCCGGAAACAAATGGTTACGATGTAAATAATCGGAGTACTTAATCGAAACCTCTGTACGCAAAACGGAAAAATCGATTAACGACATCCGTGAGACGCCGAACTTATGTGTAACTTAAAACTCTTTATCAGAAACTTATAAGCGTAAACGTAGCCCAAAAACTCTCCGTGAGCTTATCACAAGATTCGAGAATACGTTAGCCGTATCTGTAAAGTGCAAAAAATATCTATTGTCTCTAGTTAAACTCCGATGTGTACAATTGAGATAAAGATATGAACTTTCATGAGACTACTTTTTCCCTTGGAGCTGAACATTCATGAGACCAATTTTTTTCCCTTCGAGCTGTATAGAATACGTCTTCATTTATTCCCAGAATTTCAGAAGCTCTCCTCCAACATCCTCGAACAGTTTATAATTTTATAACTGTGATAAAATATAAGCGTTTCCAATACCCGAGTGAGTATAATTCAACGGTGTACGTTGAATATAACAATAAGCGTTTTGCCCGAGTGAGTATAATTCAACGGTGGGCCCACAGTCGCCTACGTGTAATTGTGGGAAAGGGTGGTAGTGAAACCGATTTCCACTCGCCGCGCGTACCTGAATCGGCGCAAAGCGAAGCGGGCGGGGGGTTCCAGCGATCTCTCGTGCGTAGCCGTAGTGGAGGCGGTGGTGGGGGCGTAGTACGCTGCGCGTGCGTGGCGGCGCCGCGCGGACAGAGGGTGAGTGGGGGTGGCGGGCGGTGGCCGGGTCGAACGCTTCCGAGGGCGAGGGCGGGCGCCGCGACCTCGTTCCGTTCCGCGACGGCGGCAACGGCGGCTGCGCGGCGCCCGAATTGGGTCAGTGCTCCGCCCGCCAAGGCCGCCGCTAAGGGCCACGCGCCACGCCACGCACCCGCCTCGCCGCGCCATGGGCCCACCGCCAGCCATGTCCGCCGTCGCCATCTCCCTCTCGTTCTTCTGGACGTCTCACGCTCCGCGTTCTGTATAGTGTTCTGTATACCTATACACTGCCAAGCCGCGCTCGCGAGCCTGGTTTTTTGCCGATTGTAATTCTCTCGCATTGTTTCTCGATATGCGAACAGAGAAGCAGGTAGCAGCGGCGACTGTTTTACAAACTTTCGGGCTGCACAGTTTACGCGTAGCGCTCGAATTGGGTCATTCTCCGCCCGCCAAGGCCGCCGCTAAGGGTCACGCTGCCACCCCACCCCACGACCCCCACACCCCCCGCGCCAACCCCGCGCCACCCCGCGCCACCCCGCGCCACCCCGCGCCACGCCGCGCCACGCCACGCGACGCCACGCCCAACGCAACGCCCGTCCCGTCCCGTCCCGCCGCACAACCAGCCCTGTTTTCCGTTGCCCTCTCCCTCTCGTTCTTCTGTCTCTTCCTCCTCGCACACTATTTCACTGCAACCCGACAGCTGCGCATTAGAGTCCTATACATGGCCAAGCCGCGCTTGCGAGCCTGGCGTTTTGCCGATTGTAAATCTCGCTTGTTCTTTCCCGATACGCGAACCAAGAAGCAGGTAGCAGCGGCGCCTGTTTCAAACGGCGCGTCACAGGCTTAAGAGTACATGAACCACCCGCGAACGCAATGCTTGTGACGGTTGTAAATCTGCCGCTATCGCGTTGTTCATGTTGTTTGATATGTAGAGAAGGTAGCACCTGCAGCTGGTTTTACAACCAGCGTATGGCTGATTTGCAATGCGAGGCTTGACCAAGAATATCGCCCTTTAGCTGGATGGGTTTGCGTCGGTCCGCACATTTTACTCGTTTTTATCGACCACTTGAATTGTTATGAATGCGTGTTACAGATTGACAAGGCGATTTGGAATGTCCTGTGTTCTGGGTTCAAAGGACGGCGGATTCGAAACTCGTTGTGGGCTCGGTACTTTCTGTGGAAACTGTCAGCCGAGGAATCGACCAAGTGTTAATGATGTGCAATGTACGAATGTGTACTGCGCAACACTCCCGGATAGGCAAGAGAGAGCATCGCCTTACTCCATTGCTGCTCCTCTCATGCTGTTATGTTCTGGCTGCACTTCTCTACCCGCTTGCTCAGTCCGTTCTTCCAGTCTGCCGTTCCGTTCAGTCGTCCCACCCTACCCCGGACGATCTCGCCACCAATCCAACAGGGCCACCCGAAACCGCCCTCCCAAACCGCGTTCTCCTCCGCTGACCCGCATTTCCAAGGCGCCTAAAATGTCCGCTTCAACTACCCGCCACCCATACATGTATAATTTACCTTTCTATTTATCGCGTATCATCACATTTCTTAAATTGCCTCATCTTTTTTTCAATCGATAACTCTCGCCATTAGGGTTGGGGTTGTGTGCGTAATATAATATTTGTTCTATGTGGACCTGGCTCTTCCGTTGCCTCCGCCATAGTTCATTGCCCATTGCCCCTCCTTTCATACTGCTGAAAGCCTGGAAGTGTGCCCCTCCCCCATGGCGCTCTTGGTTTGAGCTGCGTGGGCGGAATTGAGCTTTTCTTCTGGGAAAGGAGAGGGTGAAAAACATCGCCTTTTGAGAAAGTTGTAATAGTGAATCGTGATAAACTGGGAGGAGGGCAACACACTTGAGTGTATTATTTTTTTAAAATAATTAAAATTCATGCGGGTAGTCATTGTCGTTAATATGCACTAAATATTGTAGTAGTTAAGGTAAAGTTAAGTTCTGACACTGTCCAGAAATTGTTCAAAATTTTCGTTCAGCTTTTTTCCGCAATTTGGAAACGGTATGTTTTCGTGGACTTTCATGATAACGCTGTATAAGTTCGAGTATGTGGTTGCGAGACACTTTAATCACCGTGATCCACCAGTGTAACATGCATGATGTGCTAAATAGTACTATTTTTTATGTCGAGAATTGATTGTATTGTTCGGTTAAATTGAAGGTGAATCCTTCTCGTATGTAAATGTACGAGTCTTTCAGCCACATTTTGGGAGAAATAATTATAGACCATTTTAATATCAAAATATTTGTGTAGTTTGGGCTACAGTCATTGAAGTTGGCAACTATAGATTCTATGTTTATAAAATTCTCAAAAAGTATTGCCCAAAGAAATATTAAGACATCCTACGAATTACGCATGTGCGAATAGTAAGCAGGCATTGCCGTTAATTGCCATTTACAGAGAAATGGTGTTTTGGACAGTGCTGTTTGTTAAACATTCTTGTCACGCTTTATTTTCTCATTTGCTTTCTCTGTAATTCGTTTTTATGTGGAATTTTCTTAAATGAACGATATGTTATACAAAAAATGACTTTGTTACATTCACTTTTCACGAAGATATGGCAGGGAGTATTTACGATTAAGAGACACTGTCGTGACATTTGAATGAAGACAATAGGGTAAAGAATGAAGTCAGATCGTCCCATTGTCATCAAGAATTACTCGATGTGATGTAACCATGAGGGGAGGGGGGGCTCTTACATTATTTATGAAGGCCGTGTGTTGCATGACACCATATAGCGGCTGTCATTAGAGCTAACATGTTGAAATAGGATTAAAAACACTATATTACAGTATATTAATAGATAAACGCGATATATTTAGACATTGTCTTTTGTTGTGAATAAAACTCATTTATCAGTCAGTAAGACTTTAAATTCAATTATCTACTTTCTGGAAACTACTAGCTGATATTTAATTTATTATTGAGAGCATGGCACTGAATTTTGTTAGGATACAGCCCCAGGCTTAACTTTTGAACTGCAAAAAGCATAGAGCTTTCAACGCTGCCCATGCCATCGCTCATATGATAATTGAGAGAATAGCGAAGGAGAAAGTGCTGGAGGGAAAATAATTCAAGTTTAGAGAATAACGTTGCAAGGATTCTTCTCGTAAAGATAAGGATGAGAAAATATAACAAAACGGCCAGAAGACTGCCGGAAAACAATGCAGGTGTTCGTAACCTTTCTGGAAATTTGTTTCATGGATTCACGCAGTAAGGAAAAGAGTAAAGGGAACTTCAACAATTATTCTGTTTACCATTAAAAATATATGGAGTAAAATGATTCGTAACAAGTGGAATAATTTGCTATGAACGTATTGTCTCGATCATGTATTTTTTTTAAAAAACTATACTTATTGTATAGAGTCTTAGAGAACCATTTTTCTGTTTGCTGTCTGATGTTGTACGGCCTCTAAAAATAATTACTTTGCTCTGGAGTGTTATTGAAGTTCCGAACCTCACAGACTGTGTTCTTGCTAAGCATACCGCCGAACGTGCTATCGTGTTGGCCTTGTTTATCTCTCGCCTGATGTGTTGTGCCGCGGAGCTATCTCACTAACACGAGATACTCTTGATTTTTTGAAATGATGCAATTTCACCTGCAATCTCTATGAAGTGGTCCAGCATGTACTTATTATTGGACATAGAAACTCTCTTGAATGTTGGCGTGCCTTGTGTCTCTTGTGAGTTGTGATCCCCTATCTCACACAATCAGGAGAATTCTCCTGGAATATGTCGACGCCATTAGCCGATTATTGTATTTTGTTTTGCTGTAATCAACTAGCAAACCACGAAAGAATCATTATATGAAGATTAAATGAACAGATACACGTTTTGTTCGTAGAAGAGTTATCTTCCCGTGTAAATCGAAACTTTTTTGCGCATTTTAGTAACTTTATAATACTATCGTTGTATAAGAGCTGCTTCTATATAGTACTGTTAAGTAAAATTTCCACTCATGCAAATATTAAACCATTTGCGTAATATTTCTGTGGAAATAAATTGCTAACAAACAATTCATTAAAAAATATTTTTTGCTTTCAAAGCAAATGCAAAGATACTTGCGAAACATGCGAGTGTGATCATAAAAAGTGCCAAGTGCTTTGCAGTTTCATTAATAATATTAATTTACCGAATGTGCTTCGTTTCCTTATAGACTACATTATAGAGCGGTTATCAAAATATTGAATTTTAATCAACCATAAATTGGTGTTAGGTGATGTTTTGTTTTTATTACCCGAAGTGCTGTACGGATGGTTGTGATGAGTAGAAAACTGGTTCAACCTCATGTCAACATTTCGCTTAGAAACCAGAATCCACCAAACCGGTACGTTGTATTCCCACTGCATTTCGTGAAAGATTTTTGAAATACAGGTTCATGAAGCGAAATGTTCTTTCTCCTGCATGACTGGTAATTATTCAGGGATGAACAAAGTGCCGCTAGAACTTAGATTTAGATATTTTGTGTCTGTTGAGTATAGAAGAGATTAGGAGGCGGGGCTTGTAGTGTGTGCTGTGGTTTAGTACGATAGTGACGTGCGAGACGTGATGGAGACGTGCGGCGGACTTAGCAGCGACTGACCCAGAGGTCCAAGGGTTCGTGACCAGACGGTGGCGTACTTTCAACACTAGCTACATTGTTAGGTCGAGTTCGTCTCTCGGGAAGACATGTATAGTGTCTGGCTGTTCTGATCGGCAGTTGTCCGTAGTTTCTCCTATCAATAACCAGCTAATGCTGGAGCAGTTTCCTAACAAACGGGCCACGTGCTGCCCGCGATGTTTCCTTCCTCTTCCTTGTCCTGACCTCACCCCTTACATACTTACGCTTACATGCACTACGCTAACACAAGTGTCGAGTGACCAGAGCTCGGCCCGGCTGGTGCGTTACCCGCTGGTGGGAGATACCTGGTTGGGGAAAACTCAGCCAGCCGACGTGTAGGCCGGCGTCGGATGTCACCATCCAGTGGGAAGGAACACCGCCACCTCGAGGCATAAAAAAAACTCACTACACTAATGGGACTAATGGCCACAAGAGAACCCGGAGACCAATCAGTCAATCCAATCAACGCATGGGAACGCGCGCTGCGTCCGTCGCGTGGGAGCCGTCGCTGTTGGCGCGGACGGGAGCTCCCAGCGCAGCGACCGCTTGGCAGCGCGCCCGCCCTCTCGCTCCGCCTCCTCGTCTGACTTCGTTCTATCCCCCCCCCCCCCCCCCGCTCCCCGTCCATCGCGCGACTGGCTTGCTTTTGTTCCGCAGTCACAAGAACCAACCTCCGCCCCTTCCCTCTTTTCCTCTCCGCCTTCCCCCTTCCCCGATTTGATACGATCGACTTTCCATCGCTCATTCCCAGCGTAGGACAAAGATGTTACCAGGAAGAAGTCCTTTTCCGTGCTGATGGCGTCCCCTTTCATGAAGTGAGCTTGTTCCACGCTGTAACTACTCTCTTCCTGTCGATGAGAAAGTTGGCGGATTCAGCCTACTGTGAATGTATTATTTTCATTTGATTTATTTGTTTGCGATGTGCTAATAAGTTCAAAGTATTAACGTGTTTGAGTTGTGGTAACACGAGATAAACATGGCATTTGTCACTGTTTCTAATTTCGTGATTCATGCATGGACTCATTCTACCGTTTGTCATTACATCATTTATTAGTCATAGTTTGGATGTCATAAAGGGTGACACAATGTCGATTGATAAGAATGAAAGAGTTGGCAGAAGTTTAATGCATTAAGATGTGGAGTGATCGAGTGAATACATCTGTATTCGCCTCTAGCATACATAATTTACTCTGGATAATGTTCTCACTACCATCATATAATGCAGGAAATAAATAAATCGAGAAGAATATCGGATCATATCACCGATATTTATGGATCCTCTGATGATCGCCACTTTATTTCCCGGTTTTGTTGACATAGTAAACTCACATTCGTCCAGAAAAATAGTGGTGGGGCACAGACTTTCCCGTATTATTTATCCATCCCCCCTGGTCTCGGCTATTGCCACATGCTCGTTCCACCTGCCATCTACCAAATCCCAAAATACATATTTATGAAATTTTGTTAATTTTTCCGTTTCAGTAACACCTTTCAAACAGTAAAACCTCGTCAAACAAACGATAAATGGCAATTTTCTTTGAAACATTTTGAGCAGTTTTTAAGAAAAAGGCGAATTGTAAATTCGAAATTTGAAGCTCTATTTCACAGAACAATTTTTGAGTTTTCGAATAACTTCATTTGAAGCTTATTGTTGTAACTCACGTTTACAATAGGGGTAACAAATTGCAGTTAATGCGCGTTAATATTAACGGTTTGACATATCTTAAAATAAATTATATTTGTGTAATTTTCGAAAAAACAAAAAGAAAAATACATATCTGTTTTTGAGACAATGTCGTTTGAGCGTTTCTGAAAATGCTGAATTTTGAGCTAGTATTCACACATCGGTTGATTTTTCGAGAAACTTTATGACATTATTTAAAGCTCAAGGAATCATAAATGTAATTGTGTGCACAAATTGCTGGAAGAAAAAAACAGAAGAAACAAAGAGATCAGAATTGTATGAAAAAGGAAATGCTACCAAAATTTCAAGTATCACTTAAGATTACAATCTTGCGTGCCTTTTTATGTTTAAGATTACGCAGGCGTCAACGCATGCTTTTGACCTTCGGATGGGATACTTCCAGTTACTTTTTTCCCTCTCATAGGAGCAATCTGAGAGGTTATCATTCTCTGTGCATTCCTGGAATTTTGAACACAACGCCCAATCTGTTCCTCTTATACAGACATCCTAGAATGCTCTCAAAAAGCTACAATCTAGCTTCGGTACAATAAAAAAGTATAGGCAAAACATATCTTATAGAAGGTAGTATTTCAGAAAAATACCGGGAAAAATTACACATACAAGATTTGTTAGATAGATTCAATGTCTTTTGTAGTACTGATGAAGGCGAATTACACTGGCCCAAATGTTAGCAAGTAATCGAGTTGTATCAACTGACCTCAATTGAAGTTCCACACCCCAATTTTAATTTCGAAAGGTCAAGATATTGAATCATTATAGAACATTTTCGTTACTGAACTACTACCAATAGCCATCTTACCCACCTCACTTTAGACTTTTACCTGAGGTATATTTCTTGTGTGAAATTACTTGCTTATACCTTACGGCTTCTTATGCATCTAAAATAATTCTAGATCTGCAGCTTATAGGTGCATTTTGGTAGTTAATATTGCAGATGATTATATAACTTAAAAATGTTCAGACGTGATGGTAGAACCATTATTATTATTATTATTATTATTATTATTATTATTATTATTATTATTATGTAGATCTCCCAAAGATTTCGAGGTTGGGCGCGTGGGGTGCTCCGGGGCGGGGGAGCAGGGAAAGTGCGCGCCTTGACCGCAGCGTGAAAGCGCCGCCGCCGCCGCCTCTGCCTCGGACACCGTTTCCGCCTCTCGCGCACACGCACGCTCACATACGCACGCGTGCACGCAGCTGCGTACGCCGCGGCCGCGAGCCAGGGCGCTGGTAATCACGGCGCGCTCCGCCAGGCCGAGAGACGAAGAGGCAGGGTCGGACTTAAGTATTGCGGGGCCCCAATCACAAAATTGTGTCCC
>BOPP01000068.1:5650036-5684833 GCA_017312745.1 Gryllus bimaculatus | reverse complement strand
AAATGTATTATAGTACAAGTACTTTCTGTACAGATACAAATGAAAACTGATATTTTTTATAGACATTTTTACTTGTGTTACATTTTTTTACATTAAGTACATTTTACTTTTTTTTCTGCTCTTCACTGCAGAAAATTGGTCGCGGGGCCCCCAAGCAACTGCTTGTTTTGCTTGTAGGTAAATCCGGCCCTGCGAAGAGGGAAAGATTAAGACTGCGGTGGAATTGTCTGTCGTTCGCTGCCGGACGACTGCCAGCGAAATCCTCCGGTTTCTTTCCTTTGAAAAAGCGTCCGAATTTTGTGTCCGATATCGTCCAACAACTCCGCCGCTCTTGCTTAAAAAAATTGCGAGACGCACGCTCAAGACTCTTCATGTATGGTATACGGCTGTGACTCTCCGATTGATTTTGAGCGAATGAAACCGACCGAAATACATTATCATCCTACAGCAGATGTTTTTGCACGCTGTCGGAAGAGGTCGTTCTTGTTTACTATGGCCATTTCCGTTTACCAGCACATGTTTGATCGAATCCAGCACGTTGAACGAAAACGTCCCACGTCGGACGACCAAAATTTCTCCCGAAACTGGCTCCACCGTGACCGCAGTCTTACCGCATGAAAGTCGGGCTGGTTGTTCTCGCGACTGGCTCTGTGGCATTGGTAGTCGTCTTTTTGTTTTTTGTCGGTACAATGTGTCTTGAGATGTTTATGGGTAATTGTGGATATATTTACTGTGTAGAGGTGCGGAAGCAGATATGAGTATTCTTAACGCGATTTCCTGTAATTGGATATATGTTGCGATGAAAATTATAATGGACCCAACAGTTTATATACTTCATGTGCAGCTTTCACTCTACGGTTTATTTTGTCAGTTTGATGTCGTGCTAAAGATAGCGCGGATGAATTCGTGGTTTTGTTGGAGATTTGTACTTCTAAAGAGTATTTCATTCATTCATCCGTGAGAGTTGTTAATTATTGACGGTCACGATTAATTGCTGGACACTTCATGTGATAAGTTACAGAAACGACACTCGGTAATGAATGAGTGTAGTTTTGAATCTCTGTCGTATCGTATGCACAAGCTATTAAGTTAATTCCAGTTATTTTATTTTTTTAACGTAATTTTCCTCTTAAAATTTACGTTTGTATTCTGCCAATTTACTTACTACCAGAGTTAAATAAATGAACAAATCTGACTTATTAAATATGAGAATACATATAAGAATGTTGCCAAATGAATCGTAAAAATATAACACAACGGATTTTGAAAAGGATATTGGATTTAAGTTTGATAAAGTGTACGATAAACACTTGCGTGGAAGAGCACATTAATAAACGTTTGTGGCTTATGCGATGTAACTTAAAAATAAAACAATTAATTGCACCTGTCAAGAGCTATCGAAACGTTCCTACCTCCCTCGTGCCCGCCGGCGACTTTCTTGAGGGGAGCGCAGCCGGCCGGATGCGACAAGCATCTTCCCTCTGCCGGGGCTGCGTATTTAAAGCGCGGCGCGCGCGCGTAGGGGCCCTTTAACCTGCCATTTAAACCGGCCAGAAGGTCGCCCGCCTCCCCCGCCCCCGCCCCCGCCCCCCTGCCGAGCTTCCCAACTCTCCGAGGACGCGCTCGTCCTCTTGATGCGAGGGAGCTCACGAGACCACAGCCCTTCTGCCTCCGCGTCCTCGCGGATCAACGCACAACTGTGTGGTTATTGCCCCTCAGGCGACTGGCGGTCGTCTCAAGAGATGGCTGTCTTCGTGAAGAGCAATCTGCAAAAGCGACGTTTCTCGAGTGTTTGTTCAATAATGATGCCGATCATTAGCTTCGCAATATGGCATTAAACGGCAGAAACATTGGAAAATATTCGCTCCGCATTTCAAAATCATTGTATATTATGGATGATATTAAACTCCAACCAGTTACGGAGGGAAAAGGGAAATATTGTGCAGAACCGATACGCATTTTGGGGAATAGCTGTGTGTGATGACGGCGAAGTCACGTCAGTGCACGCTCGTTCGAAGCCATTTCCAACCATAGATGTGGGCAGAAAGCGCAAATGCCAGCCCACATCGAATGAGGATAAGAACACCCGGAAAACAGACCAGGGACCCAGTCCGGCTGTCTGTTATCATCGGGAGCGTGATTCATCCTGTCGCTGGGGCGATAGCTGCACGCAATGGAAGCTCGCAGGAAAAGGCTGCTGATCGTTCGAGCTATGAACTGCATTAAAAACGGTAGATCACTGTATTGAGAAAATGTAAACTTTAACTTGAAAGCTAATACGCCGCAAATGTTGCTGAAGAAATGTCATTTTTTACGCATCAACTACTAGGTCATTGGCGACCACTATTGCTTGTAACGGTATAGTAACTATGAGGATGACACGATACGATTATAGGGGTGTGAAAGGACGAACACAACACAACCATAAACGAGGCGGGACTCGAACCCGCGATCCGAGATCGCTACGGCACTACTGCCGTAGCGATCTCGGCCTTGCAGGCAAGGTTTATTTTTTTTCGTGCAGTCAGAAAATGTGTGAATGAAACACCCAAATTCCAACTATTTAAAAAAATGATTTTATAATTCAAATCGTGCATGTTTTGCGTTTTTCTGAATAAGAATCATATTTCTGTAATTTACTAATTATTCTGCATAATTTGCTTGAAAACGTTTTTCTTTACTATTCTAATCTCCATATTTTAATAAATACAAGTCGCTCATTGCATCTAATATCCATTTCAGATATATTGGAACTATGCATAATTTAACAGGAAAATCGATTGTTTCTACTATATCGTGCCTACGTTTTCATTATGAAAATCTGTAACGGTGATGAAAACACGTAAGTTGGACTTCCATAAGTCACGGGTGGGGCTTGCACTAATGTGAGTGCAACAGGATGCGAGAAAGAAAATTAATCTTGTTTTCAAGGTATAGAGGTGACTGTTAAAGGGATTTCAGAATTGAGTACAGTGGTGATTCTAATGACAATTGTTAAATGTAACCATCAAATACAACCATGTAAAAGACATTCCATTGTGAAAAGTAATTCTACTGAGTTACTGATCAACATAATTAAGAGGGAAGTACCGGATGCAAGTGCTGTGCGTAAGAATTATGACAAAGTCACGATGGGAATTTTATGTTTTATAGGGTATATTTCATTGCATATTCTCAAAATGTTTACTTCATAAATATTTCGTAGACTCCTAGTGCACATGATTCCGGTCCCGAGTGAACCGCCGAAAAATATTGCCCGATTTTAAAAGCTTTTCATTCGTTAGACTGATCAGGGCGCCAAAGAGACCGTGAGCATAATCTTGTCACACTTTCATATTTATATTGCACATTTGCATGGATCAACCATAACGGAAGTTTTAAATCTACGAGAAAGCAGGTCCATAACGCATTTTCCTTGGTTCATATTTCAAATTTAGAGATAATTTTGAGTTGAGATTCCGTATGCGCTGTTATCGTGGAAATTTATTGTGGTAAAATGGGAATAAGCGGAGGAGCCGAGCGCGTGAGCAAGAGCGCAAATTTCTCCGTGTGGCTGGCTAAGGCGGGACGTCGCGGGAGGCGTCGCCTCTGGTCAGCGCTTCCGCCGGCGCTAATCGATCGCCCCACTCCGCAGGGGGTGGGGGAGGGGCGGATGCGGGCAGCGGAGGCCGGACGGACGCGCCCGCGACCTTGCCCCTTCGCCGCCGCCGCCGCTGCGGTGTTGACCCCCCCCCCTCCTCACCCGGCAGGGCGCCAGTGCCTCCGCTGCGCCACTCTGCTGCCCTGTCCCGGCAGCTGTGGCCTTCGTTCCCCCCAAGAAGTGCCATTGCCCCGACGTGCGAGTGGAAACTCGTCGCGATTCACGTCCTGCGGAAGCGGGTTTATTTTGTTGTGATTGCCGGGTGGCCGGGTTTGGAGGCGGTGGAACGGTTTTCGAAGTCGTCTTCAGGAAATTAATCTTTTTTAATGTTTTCGCAAGCTTTTTTTATGTCGCTGAGCGAATCTTGCCTGTGGAGTTGCGGACCGAAACTGGAATACACGATTTCAATATTTACCGTAGCTGTGAAAATGTTTGCACAATTCACCTAATTGGTTTATCGGTAGTAGTATATATTTGTGCATATTGTTGTTTCATTGTATAAGAATAATTTTTCTTATTTAAAATGTGTTTGGTTTCGTTTCCTTTCAAGTTTAGTTTCTTCAGGGATTCATTCACTCTCTATATAAGAAAGGTACAGCGTCAATAATATTTTATTTGTAATGTGCCAAGAACATTTCATTGAACAAACGGCTGTTCTGTAAAAATTATGTATGTTCATGAGTTTCGTGGAATGAAATAGTATTATTGTTTTTCCCGAAAGTAGTCTTACGTTGCTCATGTTGTTACCCCCATTACGATATTACAGGTAGACCAGGAATTTTGTGAATACATCCGTATCCATTGAACTTCTTGTGATCTCTCCCTGTTCAAACAGGACACCGCTAAAGGTGCAGATGATTAAAGCAGGCCGCGCCTTTGTCGTGCAGATCATCCTCCCCACTCCACGTTTCTGCGCCCTTTTTCTGCCCAGCCGCGCCCCTTGTCCCGTAGGCCTTCCCCGCCCGCCCAGCCTTCCCCCTCCCCGCATCGCACTCCTGTTTCCCTCCGAGTTCCCTGACCCCGTCGGTCGGAGGGCGCAGCGCGGTGCGTCCGTGATGATTTTCTTCTTCGCCCTCGCCCACCGCTCTCGTCGCTTTCCCTTTCGCTTTACTTTGCCTTTGTGCCGCGCGGCCGTGTCTGCCTTGCTCCGCTCCGCTCGGCTGTTCCGCGCCGCGCCGCTCCGCCGCGGGGTATTTTTAGAGCGACACAGGCTCCGCCGAGTCGCCCTCCCCTCCCCCTCCCCCCTATCATCAACCCCGCGCACCCTACCTTCATCCCCTGCGCGTTGGCCGAGGACGTAATCGAGCCATTGTGCTCGGATCACGACGTTTCTTTCTCCGCGCCCCTCGAGCTGGGGTGGCTTTGCGCGGAGACCGACGGAGCGAAAAAGGAGCGCAGGGGGCACTTTGTGAGAGTATTGACTGTTTTGAGGATATTTAGTTGTGATATTTTCAGGGTTAATTGTGACAGCTAACTCGTGTTTAATGTAATGTTTTGTAGTGTTTCTAAAACTAAATTTGCATTCATGACAAAACATGTCAAGGTCGAGCCATAAGGCTCTTACGGTAATTCATTACTACAGAAATAGATGAACTTCATAATGAAAATAGTGTAGAGCTTAGTTCCTCGAGGCGTAGTTCCTCGTAGTAAAATCGGATAGTTCCTCGAGGCGTTTGGAAATTGCCGTTTCAACCATCCGTCCACTCTCGTGACCGCTCGTCAACTAGTTGGTGTCGTGAGTTGGTGGGCGAGTACGTCAGCTATGTGACGACCGGTCAGCGATAGCGTAATCTGCTGTCACAGATATCTACTTCGTGGCGGTAGCGACACAGCGATGAACGAAGAGGAAGCTACCGATCATTAACGAGACCTGACAACTATCAATCAAAACTTCTGTATGTATTAGGAACCTCGCAGCCTAGCCTTTTCTGCCATGTAACCGGAAGTGAATGACTTCGTTGGATGGGTGATTGGAGCAATGATGGGTCGCGAGGCATGGGCAGCAGAACAATTCCGACAAAACGTGAAGCGACACTGCTCGGTCCTTCACCAAGGCCACGTGGATCGCCCGAGATTTGACCAATATACTAAACTTAGACCCGATTTACACGCTTCCTTTTGATGAACGACCGCAGAGCTATAGCAAACGTGTTTATTTCTTTGTCCCCTCCACAGTAACCCTGTGGGGAGAATGATATTTCCTTTTTGCCTACGCCATTCTACGATCAATTCCTAATAAATTAGGAGTAATAGCTCTAATTGCATCTATTGCCATTCTATTTATCTTACCTTTTATATCAAATAATAAATTCCGAAGAATACAATTTTATCCAATTAATCAAATATTAATGAATGAACTTATTCAGCTATTGTCATTTTACTAACTTGTCCCCTCCACAGTAACCCTGTGGAGAAGGGGAATGTATTTACTTTTAATTTGCTGCCTTGCGGCTTAAGCAGCTAGAGGAGGGGCTTTGTCTTACAGCTTATTTTAATATTTTTGACCTAAGTTAAATTATTTGCACTTTGGCATTCTTAACTTACACTAAGATGGGTTTTTATTAATTACTAAAAAAAGTGTTATCATTATACTATCAATTACATTGTATTTGCAAACGTGGTGGTCAGAAACGACAGAACCTAGAGAAACCCTGGGGCAAACCTATTGTGCGTACCATAAATTCGACTCTGATCGCCCGGGAAATTGATCACAAATACCAGCGGCGTAAAGTGACAGGAGAACTGTTACGCCTGAAGTCTCCGTGCGTACCTGCGCTGGAACAAGTTTCTCGCTAACCCTTGCGCCGACGCCCGCCCTACCTCTCGAGCGAGTTGCCGTCACCACATAATGCACACGTGTGGCGCATGGGTTGGGCGCAAAGCAAATCCTCTCAGGGCGAACCCTGCTTTCATAGAACAAATATCCCTGACTTTTCCCGTTTTCCCCATAACGGAATCTCGGGCAAGTAAATCAATTTTTTTCCATGATAGTTTCATAGCAAACGCATGCCCAAATAATGCGTAGATAACGCATGCCTAAGTAAACGCGTGCTTTATTAAGTGTAGTGAAGTGAAGTGCGAATGAATGGGAAGAATGATTGGTTATGTATGTAATGATACAAGTATGAATAATGTGTGAATGTAGCGAAAAAGAAGAAATAATATCTTGACCATAAATCAAGTAACTGTAATCAAGTAACTGTAATCAAGTAACCATAAATCATTAACAAACTCTGTAGAACTATAGTATTCACAAAACCGATCTTTGTGTAAGTTAGTAATGCCAAAGCGCAAGTAAGTTAACTACTATTGTAAGAAAAAGCCCCTCCTCGAGCTGCTTAAGCTGCAAGGCAGCAGCTTATTGTTAATAATTTAAAGGAAATAAATTCCCCTTCTCCACAGGGTTACTGTGAAGGGGACAAAAAAAAAAAATTCGCGGAAGAACGTTTTAACGATAGCGCGGAGTCTCTTCCAGGGTGCCACAAGCCAAATTCTGCTTGCGTGCGCGACCGCTAAAACTGGGAAATCGTCCTTCTGGAGCAAGCGTGTAAATCGGGTTTACGGACCGCCCGATTGGCGGCGGAAGTTTTCTTTCTCTTTCTTTCTCTTTCTTTCTTTCTTTCTCTTTCTTTCTTTCTTTCTCTTTCTTTCTTTCTCTTTCTTTCTTTCTCTTTCTCCCTCTCTCTTTCTTTCTCGCTCTTTCTGTCTCGTTCTCTCTTTCTTTCTTTCATTCTCTCTTTCTTTCTTTCTCTCTCTCTCTCTCTCTTTCTCTCTCTGTCTTTCTTTCTCTCTCTCTTTCTTTCTCCTCTCTCTTTCTTTTTCTTTGCTTTTCTACTCGGCCCAGCTGCAGTGCGTCGGAGGCGAGTCCGCGTTGCGCCGCTGGGCGGGCGCGGGGCGTCGCGCCTCGGCCTGAGTGTCGGCATCCGCTCTCGCGTTTTACGAGCGCCTCCCCGCGCCTCTCCGCGGCGCGGCGCGGGGCGGCGCCTCCCCAGCGGCCGGAGTTCGGGTGGTCGCGCGGGGCGCGTCCGCGATCCGCTCCCGTTGGGGAGGGAAAACACGCAGGGGTTCTCTCTGTTGAAAGCTGAAGGTCGTTTCTGAGCCAGAGATGTGAACCGATCAGAGGTTTGTTGTTTAAAAGAATATGCGGAGTGAAAGACTTTCTTTAGGAATCATTTGTAAAAAGTGTGAGAAAATATGACCTGCTCGGTACTGGTTTTCTACATGAAGGATCGGTCAGAAGTTTGTATGTGGTAAAGAATTGAAAAAGATAATTTTTAATAAATATAAATTAAAACAGTATTGTCTGATTTAAATATATATTTAAATCAGACAATAGTTGATTTAAATAAATATTTATATCAGACAATAGTTGATTTAAATATATATTTAAATCAGGCAATAGTTCATTTAAATCAAAGTCGCTAGCGACTTTCCAAGGTTAGCTAGTCGCTAGCGACTTACCAACACATATTTATGCCGTGACGAATTTACCGAAGTTACCATCGACCAAATTCAGTGTATTTACGTCGGACAAGAATTGCGTTCTCATACACAGGTCATTTGAGTAGCGTAGTGTTTCAGTTATTTCTGTACAGCGGGAATTCTTGTTTACAATACTAAAATTCTTAACGTTTGTTTTATGTGATCCCAAAAATTCATTTTTTGGCCGCTGCAATCTCAGCAGCAGTGAGCGTTTCCATGTAGTGTCGCCATCACTTCCACGCCTTCTACTGTGCGTTATCCCGTGTCCGATTTCTAACGAAATGTGCAACGCGGATCTCTCGAGAGGTTCCCGAAGGCGGGCGTTGCGCCGCAGCCTCGACAGACTACACCGCGAGGAATGCGAGTCGTGAAATCAGGAAAGAAACCGGTGAAGCTGCGCCCACACACTAGAAACGTGGCATTCGATGATCAGCTGCGAGTTTCATTTCTTGTTTTATTTAATGTCCTTTCGTAATTTTTACCCGTGAAATCCTTGTTGTATTTAAATAATCGTAAATCATCTAATTTCGAATTGCGTAAAGAGAAATACATTACTGCACTGCATATAAATCATTACTTAAATTTTAAAAAAGGCACTGGGACGTTTAGGGAATTTTCTTGAGCTCCGATATTTGTACCCCTCTTGTTTTACTATATTTGTGGTTGAATTATAAATAAATAGTGAATGATCAAATAATTCATTAGATTCACAATTAATAAATAAATTTATTAATATGTGCGAATTAAGATAAAATAAAATATTATTTCATTACGTTAAAAATCCCCTTTCAAGTTCTTGCTTCAAATATTTATTTTTAAATGGCTCATTATGGCTGACATGAAATAATATTTTCCTTAGAAGAAACAATATTATCCTAGTTCATTTCCGTTTAAAGAAAAAAAAATCAAGAAAGTCAAAAAAACTGGTTGTTTATTACATCTTTTATTGGCAGATATCATAACCTCACTCATTTCTACGCACTGCTTAGTGTTTTCCTGCGGCAGCGAGTGCCTGAATTTCGTAGAACAAAAGGAGTAGAAATGTGTCCGAGAAAACTCGCTCGCTGACCGACTCGAGCGGAGGCGAACGAGAAAACGCAAGTGTTTGGGGCTCGATGGGCAGTCTTTGTTTAGATTTTGCGCACTTCGCGTCACACATTTCTGTTAAACACATTCCTCAGTGTAGTCTGTTGCGGGCGCTGCTAACGCGCGCGCGCGTGCGTGCGTGCGTGCGTGTGTGTGTGTGGGTGGGTGTGTGTGTGGGGGTGTGGGTGGATGTGGGGGTGTGTGTGTGTGTGTGGGTGGGTGGGTGTGTTGGTGTGTGTGTTGGTGTGTGTGTGTGTGTGTGTGTGTGTGTGTGTGTGTGGTGCGGGTGCGCGGCACCTGCTGGGCAGCTGCGCGTCGCCCGATCGCTGCGCTGCCATCCGGCAGGTGCGGACACTGAGGCGTTCTCTCGTGTGCGGAATGCAGACGTTTTTCTCTTCCCTCCCCTTTGGGTCATTTCTTTCTCTGCCGGCGGCCGGGCGGGCGCTTTCTCGGCTCAGCGCAAGGGAAAGACGCCGTCGTCGCCGGACGGACGCACGTACACAAGAAGGCGTAAACCGGCTGGGATTCGGAAGCAGGTTGGGGATTCCGACGCTGGTGTCGGCCGGCCGCACCGCCAGCTGCTCTGCAGAGGAGATTGCGCTTCGCCGAGGTTTTAGTTGCGAGGCAAGAGTTTCTGCTAGGAAAGGGAGAGTAAAGCAGCGGAAAATCAAATGAATTGATGAAGGCGGGTACATGTATTTCAAAGGAAAATTAATGTGTTAATAAGCAGTTAGCAGTTCAAAAAAATTAAAAGCTGTTTCACGTTTTACCCCTATTGTTTGTGAAATATAAATAGTCATTGTCAGGTTTTTAGCACATTGGTATTTTTGAATGTTAAATGTACTACAAAGGTGTCTGCATATACATGTATGAGGGAATAAGGCTAATATAAAAATGAATTGTTTACTTTTGTCTTATCGCTTTCTTTTCGTGATACAGAGGTAAACTTACATTTTAAAATGAAACTGCGCGTACATTATTTCCTTAAAAACCGTAAAGTGACGCATTCAATCATGTTTATATTGCCAATTTTAGATCTCATTTGTGGTATACTTTCGAATGACGGTAAACGTTCATTATTTCCTTAAAAACCGTAAAGTGACGCATTCAGTCATAATGGTTTTGGATGTATTACATTTCATGTGTGGTATAATTTTGATTCACGGTAAACGGAAATTTTGAATCTTATTGTTGGAACCCAATTGTTAAGGAATAAACAGTATGTGTGGTTGAATTCGCGAAATTCCTCTGAACCTGTTCGCACCCCTCTCACGACCCCCGTGAGCTAAATCACCTTCCGCGACCCCTATCCGCAGTGGCACTGTTCGGGGGGCGCCCGGTCGCATACCTGCGCTGCGGCTCTCCGCGCTCGCCCGCCCGATCTCCGGCGGCAGCTGCGTCCGTGGGCGGCCCGCGCGCAGCTGCCGCCTGCCCCGCGCGGCCTCCGGTGACGGCCCGGGCCCCGCGGGCGGAGCAGGAGCGGCGGGACGGGACAGGTGGGCACCATGCAGTAGCAGCTGGTGCGCCCGGCCCCAGCAGCTGATCGGGAGGGCGAGGTGCGCCCTGCGGCACCTGGCTGCGCCGCTGCCAGCGCTGTGCTTGCCGCACCGGGAAGAGAGGCGCTTCCGTGGGTTGCCCGATTTGCGGGTGGTGGGTTTCGGCAACAAAACTCAAGGTTCGGTGTACCTCACCTACGGAAATCTACCGATGTTGGCTTTGTGATCGATTTTTCAGATTTAATTTTCAAGCGAAATGCGAAATTTATGTTTGTATACGCTGTGACGGGACGGGGCATTAATACATTTTGTATTAATGTTTTTATTTAGTATTTTAACAATTCTTTCCTCGAATAAAGTGATATTACCATGTTCATGAAACAAATTCATTATTTCACAGGTATTTTGAATAATACGTTCTCTGATTCTCTGGTTTTTATTATTCATTTGAAAGTACCGCATGATTTGGGTGTACGTTATTTTGGATTTAATTAAATGTTAGTCATAGGAGCACAACTATGAGTAATATTATTTCTGGTGGGTGTTGTGTAGAGTTGGTTTGATATTATCTGAAAACATTGTAATAAAAGTTTTCCCGAATAAACATGTACGCACAAACATTTAGATTTTCTTGGATCTCCGTGAACTAATCCATGGGCAATTTCATGACTGATATATTATTCCTAAACGGAGTTTAGAGGCCTAAGTAGTCGGACTTCTGGTAAGGAATATTTCCTCTGCGTGTCCCAATTATCTCAGGATTAACTTGTGTTAGTGACAGGTGACGAATCGCAGTTACGTACTAACTCGGTATTGTCTAATGTCGCGTCCTCGCGTGATCTTTATTACAAAGGAAAGACAAGGACAAGTGGACAGGCAGCAACATAGAGGTGCGACATGCTGAAGTATATCCAAGTGCACGCTCCAGATTTTATAATATATTAGAATCGCTACTCCAGTGTGACAATAGTTTTACTTTCAAGTGTATGCATGTTGCACTTTGCATGTTGTACGTAGAGGAGAGTTAAAATAGACTAAAGGAAATTAGTTTCCAGTACGACTGAAAATTCAACTGTTTGGTTTTTCCGTACAAAGCTCTGCGCTTGACGTATTTGTTGTAGTACTTTTTCCTGGACGTTATCAATCGCATTTGTATGATAAATCAAAGGCTGAGTCAGCCCTTCTGTGTATTGAGACCGAAAGATTCATCAAACACGCCGGAGATAGCAGCTTATTTTAAGGACTTATGTGAGAAGAGCGTTGTTGACAGAGGGAGAGAGTAGAACGCAAAGTGTTTCTTTTTGGTGTTGATCGTCCCTCGTGGAACGCGGATGGCGCGTACCTCGAGCTGTTTTATCGCAGTTGAGATAACCCCGCGTGTGTTTCATCTAGGCGTGAGATAACGTGTTGTTTTTGCCGGCGCAGGCCGCGCGGCCGTGCGGCCGCTCGCTCGCTCGCGCCCCTTGAAGTTACGTGTGATTCCTCTTGTCTCCAGATTACGTTCGAGTGCATTTGGCCGTTGTTGGTTTTCTGCGAACTAGTTTTCGTGACGAACGTGTGGTTCAGGCCTTCACGGCTAAGGTCGCTGAGTAGGTTCTAAATCACGACTGCGGATTCAACGTTCTGGCCTGTTGGCTTCCGAGCGCGTTGCCGGGTAATGGAAGGAGATGGGATCCTTGCCGCCGTGTGGTTGCATTTGGGTAATGCGTCGAGAGCAGTGAAGTTTGTGTGGGTTGTAGTTAGTTACTTAAAATTAATTACAGTAGCTCTGGCAATGGTAGAGCTTTTGTATTTGATTTATTAATATCTTAAGTTCCTATCGTTGTTTATATTACTCTTATTAAAGATTTTCTCTTGCTAAGGTGGAGAGAAAAAAACAAAACAAAAATTACAACCGACTTTCCCTCCAATTGACATTTTTGCATTTCTTTCATTTATCATTTATTTGAACCGATCTCCCTTTCCGGCCGTTCAATATTGTTATTAGAAAATATCTTGTGACTGGTTTAAGTGAACATAATTTTAATTCCATGGTTGTCAATCAGCACACAAAGATGCATTTTTCGACATTTTAGAAGTTTTACGTGGAAGTAATTTCTCTTCTAACGCTGCGAGAACTTTCGTGCCATGAAGTGAGATTGCTACCGTAGTATTAATCAGGAGCCTTCAGCGATTTATGGTCTCCGGTATTCATTACGTTTCATTCTCCCCGGGGCCCGAGATGGTCCATTGCAGCCGTGCGCTCCCCATTCGCCCGACGCCGTAGGTCACCTGGAAGGTCGTGTGATCCGGACGCCGCCCCCCCCCCCACCTCCCGTGGGGTTCCCACTGGGTCTTATCTCGTTCTCCCTTTTGTCTCCCGCGCAGCTGCGACGGGGGCCCCGAAAGGGCCGAGGAAGGAGGTGGAGCAATTGCGTCGTGTCTGCCTCCGCGTGGCACGACCTCGCCCTTAGGACGGCGGGCCCGAGAGCGCGTTCCCACAGCCGCCGGGGCCATGCGTCGGACGGACTGATGCGTTCGCTCCGGCGATGTAGTTTTGGTCGATTCCATTATTGTGGACTTTATTCGTGTCGCACGTTGTGGTTGCAGGTAGATGTATGTTTCATGGGAATCACATAGAGGACAAATTGATTTTTAAAATAGATTTGACGAAACTCACAAGAATTGTGATGCTCTTTTGTTCGTTCCGTTGCGTATTTACCTGGAAGTTGTAGAATGATATAATGGAAAGGAAAATAACTTCAAATGAAACGCGACTTGTCTACCTCTTAAAGTGGGAAAACGAAAAATTGGTCCAAGTCATTAAGCTTTTTGTTAATCGAAGGTAGTTATTGGCCAAATATTTGTATTTGACGTCTGGGCCGTCAACTAAAATTACGTGACGCAAATTTAAAGTATTTTGAATACCCCTCTCCTCCCTGGAACGCAAGTGAAACGTGCGGTTGAACCCCCCCCCCCCTGTAATAATTACGTAATGCGTGTGACAAGCTCCCCCCCCACACACACACACTCACACACGCAATTCCCTTAAGTAAAATTCATTGTAAAGCAGAAACGAGTTGTATTAATTTTATTTGTGTTATACATCAAAATTTATTATAATGAACCTGAGAATTAGTGGGACTGCTCATAACAATAAGTTTGGGAACAAGTTCTGAATTAAAGGACTCGAAGGCCAGAAAACGAGGGGGGGGTGAACGAACAAGTCCACTTCAGGAATATTTCGAGAAGTAATGTAGGTATTTGATACATTCAACTTTTGTGGGAAATTCCAAATAATGGAAGTTCGATTTTATCTATCATGCTAATAGTCTCGTAGTGTCAATAAGCGCTAGTAACACGAAACTCTCTTACGAAAAACTTCCCACTACTCCTTGCTTCACCGTCGTTTCTCCTCCGCTTTCGATACAGTCGCCTAAACCCTTTCCGATCCCTAAAGGCAGCCCCCACGCATTCGGCATTCGCCGAGCAGTGAGCTACTCCTCGCGTAATCCCGATCAGCGAGCTACTCCTCGCCCAATCCCGATCAGCTGACGTGTTCGGCGAATGTTCACTCCCTTCGTTGTGTCCTGAAGACCGACATGCAATGGGTAGGGCGGATACCGAATGTTCGGCGCTCGGCGAATCGTAAGCAACCCGTCCACACCACACGGGACTCCCAGGGATTGACGGAATGCCGCATGTGTGGAGCCGCCTTAAAGTGAAACTGCGCTTGTCAAGCCAGCGACAATGCAGCGTAAAGATATTTTTTCGTCTTCCACACAAATCTATAAACCCACCGGTCTAACGTGTGCGACTCCACTAATTTTTTATCGACTCCATCGTGATCGCACGTGCTTGAGCTTGTGTTGGTGTGAGCGTGGGTGGGGGTGTGCATTCCTGGCGCTCGGAGCGGCGTGGCGGCCGCGGGCGACCCCTGCGGGGGCGCCGGCGCGCGTCTCCGCGTCCGTCGCCGTCATCTCCAGTGCGCTCGTGCGTGAGGGAACGCACTGGCGGCCGTGCCGCGCATGCACTTGTGGGCGGGGGAGGCCGCTGGCGTGATGGCGAGGTGCTGCTCCAGAGTTGTGCTCACTTGTGGATATGCGACATCGGTAATAAAACATCGATGTTAGTAAACATCTATATTTGAAATTGAAGCATCGACTAAAAACCATATATGTTTCTAGACTTATTATTATTATTACCACCATCATCATTATCATTATCATTATCCTACTGCCCATTCCATTAAGGACAAGTGCCTCTTTCTCGCGCAGGGAATTATTAATCCTTCTTTAATGAAGCGATAGGGTGATGAAGGGTGAAGGGACGATCACAAATGTATCCATGCACGAAGCGGGGTTCGAACCCGCGATCCTTCGATCCGAGATCCACACGACACGACTGCCTTAGCGATTTCGGCAATTCGGATCGACTTAAAGACTGCTTTAGTAGCCTCTGACGTTAAATTGGTGTGCATTGAAATTTAATGTACGAAAGGAATGTGCATTTCATTTTAATGTGTGAAATGAAAATGGAGGGAATACAATGGCATGGAGGTTATTTCGTGTGCGAGAGTTTAGTCGATGAAGGTTCTACAAACAGTGGTACCAATGTTTGGTTCCAATACATGAACTACATTGTTACCATCAGTTTTTATTTTATATTTTAAATTTCACAGTATTGTGATTATGGTTATTTTTCATTCATAAACATATCATCGGAAAAGAAAAGAAACAAATTGATCACAAAACATCGATGTTAAAAAAACCTCGGCATGACATCCATACTCCGTAGCATTTCACGCGTCAAGTTGCAAGCTGCTCTATTTACCCGATTTAAATGTAGTGACGTGTAACATCCAGTGCTGGGCGCGGTTATTCAATCAGGCGCTTCGTTTCGACTTGAATGTTTGGTTTTGAAGCTCCCGATTGGAGCTGATGATCTGTCAAAAGTCACTATCGCATAATGTCAGTTAAACGTATAGGCCTAAGGATATTCTGAGACTTCAATATAAGCGTGTTTCTTATAAGAAAATAGTCCACTGTTTTGTGATGATACCTAAAATGAAACAATTCGTTCTTTCCGTTTCGTTCATGTAGTTTCCCTGTTGTTGTAATGTCATGCCTTATACCTAGGAGCGGATCCAGAGACGAATATTTGGGGGAGGGGAATTTGTATATACAATGACATTTGTTTATACTTAAAGATAATATAAATTACAAAGAAGGTCAATTATTTATCATAACATGCTTTTATCGTGATTAATATTTAATGCCTACTATTATGGTTTTACATTTTAAAACAGTAATAATTTGTTATTAAAATCGTTGAATTCAAAGCTGCAAATCAACGAAGGTTGTAAGGTATTATATTTTTCATTCTATGATACAGATGTGAACAGATAGAATTTAAATAAAAACACATGATATCGATTCACAAATTAAACATTCGTGTACATACATACAAACATTACTGTACATAGTTGAAAGTCGACAGTATTTCACAAAACATGTCTCAAGCTTCGTCTACTCTTTCTCTTTATTAGATTTATTTTTCTTATTATCCTTTTTGTATATTCTCATTGTCATCTTAAGTACTTATTACCGCGCCGTCTCCAAGCGCATGTAAGCGATTCGTGCCCACTGTAATTGCGCGAAATGTCACAGCGGTCCACGATATCTCCCGTGGCAGATATAGAGAGACCTTATTGCGTCAACACTTGCTGCTTGCGACGGCCACATTCCAATACGTGGAAGTCGCCGTAGCACCGCTTGTCAAGCGGAGTAAGAAAGAGATATGAGCTGTCACTTACCTCTAGAGGACAGTCGAAGACAATTTCCATACGTACCACTGGGCTACATACAGCGAGTATTAGGATTCCCATTCGTAAAGAAAAGGGCTCTGATAGAATGCGCAGTTTCTTAAAAACGATACATTATAGACGTTTCTACATTTTTTTCTTGTGTTTCCCATTTTTATTTTTCCTGCACTTTTACCATTTTAATTTTTTTTCTCTAGGCCTTGTTTTTGGTGACACACTGCCCCCCCCCGTGTGATCTACCACTACAATTATGTCAGTAACATATCATCCACCAGCTTGAGTTACGCATCTGAATTTGCTTTGAACGAAAGATGACGTTATTTTTCTTTACTATTAAGGCATTTTCAAAACATTTTAAGAATATTTTATTTATCATTTTAACGATGATTTAGTTCATCAAAATCCGCCCCCTAGTTATAATTCCCCATCCCAAGGATACTATATAAATGGCCGACTGAGTCGAGTGATATCTGTACATTACGATAGTTAGATTTTTTAAAATAAATAATTGTTTGGTCTAATGTGGCATACTACAGAGCATATAGAATGGCCCAGGCTAAACTGAGCTCATGCTGCAATACGATTTTATTCGTGTTAATGATTAACCAAAAATATTTTTGCCTGAACGTTTCGTGACAAGTTAAAATTAATAGTTATTGGTTTGGGGGAGGGAGGGAGGAGTTCAGACGAAGGCGTTTATGATAGAGAAATTTTAAAATGTAAGATATAGAACCCCAAGATTATAGAATATTTCAAATCCGTTTTGCATTCATTAAAATATTACAACTGTACTCAACTCTGTACCACTAGAAAGAATTGCGTCAAGATGGAAATATTTGGAAGTATTTATTTGGATTAACCTTTATGAAGTTTCATTTTATGAAGAACCTGTACTTTTTGTTTACTTTCTTTGAGTTATAAAGTTTGAGAAATTGTTTCAGTATTGTCATTCTGAGTAGTGCGTTTTTGTAAAAAGATTGTTGCTGGTCTCTAATTTAATTTGTTTTTTATCCGTAGGTGAGTCCTGCATTTACGTGTGCTGATGGCATTGGCGCGAGGGTAAGTGACATACATGCGGGAAATTAAATTTATGGAATTTCACTAATGTGTTTTCTTACCATGTTAATTCATGGTAGGAATAAACCACAGTACCCAATAAAACATTTTGTGATATGTACTGTGCGTATTTTCGTTTTCGAATGGATGTTTTGTAATAATTTTGAGAATACAAAACATGCGTTGCACCCGGCTGAAAGATACTTGGTTCATCGGAGATGTGTGCTAGGGAAGTTCTGTGGCATGCTTTTGTTTGACACAATCATGTTTATACTGAACTCTGTACAGTCGACCAATGGATAAAGACAGTGTTGGCGCTGAAGCGACTGTACTAGACAACGCCTACACCTGTCCCTGGAGAAGTGCGTTGCAATGAATTTTGCATGTTTTCTAATCGTTAATTACTTGGGTAGGTGGCTGCAGTGCCAGAGACTAATTTACGAATATTATACGAATCAATTTTATTATACATTTTATACAATTAATAATATAATTGACAACTGTCCATGTAATTAAAGAAGTGCATATTTTTATCTCGAGCTTTTTTATCTTTCATCATCTCCGGTATTTTTCTCTGAATATATCCGCTACAGGTTTCGTTGTGCTAGGAACAATAATAATAAATATTGAATAATCGTATTGCTCTCACCAATATAGGAACCTAAAATCCTGCAATAGCTTCCAGTCACTTCTTTGGTTGCCAGATTTCCGCGATCAAATCTGTTTGTACATTTTTTCCTGCATTTATTGTGATATAATGGTTATAAAATTTAATAAGGTTTATTCCGTCATAAAGTTTATTGAGGGATAGACCTACTTATCGAAAATTTTGAAATGCGTTTGCTCGAAAGTCACATTTTTCTAAACTAGGAACTCCGTACAATGTGTTAAGGGTAATGTGAAATGAGTTTTTAGTAAATTATTTTCTGTCTGCCTTCTAGAGTTATCTGAACGGTTCGTAAAATCAATGTAAGCTTGGCAGCACGCTTATCGTACATATTGGTTTTTGCATTCACTTTGACGGACGCGTGTTTCACTTTATGCAAGTCGAAGGTTTGACACTTCCTTTCTTCAACCTCAAATGACGCTTGTCAAAAAACGACCGAGGAAGTGATCCCTACGTGTTGTAGCTTATATGATTAATCTTTTTTCTAATGCCAGCATTAAGACAGGTCTAAAGTATTGCAAAGTATTTCTGATCCGTTCAGTCAAGCGCAACTGGCATGACAATAAATGTTACTAGGAAGAGTTTATGATTGAGCCCAAAAACTTGTTATATATTAGTAATCAAGCAAAGTTATATAGGCCTTTGTGTAAACTTTACCAGCTAGTATCTCGCTTTATTCTTTATCATGGTCAATTAGACAGCAGTTTATTTCAAATTTTTATTAGCAAATAGGGTGGAAATGCCGATCCGGTGGCCGAGATCACTAAGGCAGTAGTGCCGTAGCGATCTCGTACCGAAAGATGGCGGGTTTGAGTCCCGCTTCGGGCATGGTTGTATTGTGTTCGTCCTTTCACCTCCTATCATCATCATCATCATCATCATCATCATTATATCAGGGAAGGCAACGGGAAACCACCCTGAATAATTTATCCCAAGAAAACCCGTTATGGGTCACCTAACTTTCGTATATGGAAGATAGGACCAAAGAAGAAGGGTGGAAATGTAGCGTGAATGAAGGAGATAAGGGTAGATTACGAAACTGTTACAAAACCATTGCGGATGCACGTACTTATTTCTAAGACACATTACCGCCATGCGCTCACGCAGAATGCCTTTTTCTCTGTGAACAAATAAATCACGGGAAATCACTTTGTTTCATTTATACATACAGAAGAGCAATTCAAAATCTTCTTTTCATAATGGCAGCTTTAATTGCGTTAAACTTTGTCATTAATGTTTTTAGGAATAGTTTTCATTACCCCCAAGAAGTGCAATAAAATTGGAACAAGTTTAAAATATTCAATTTTAGCGCACGCACACACACGCATAAAGGTTACATAAATAATGCCTTCTACCTTCGGGATGCAGAATTGTTTCCCCTGACAATCGAATGTTGAGAGAGTATGGACGTTAGCCGGCGAGTTGGAATAATCTCGTTGCCAGCACCCGAACGAACTCCTTTGCACGACGACGGCGATCGCAGCTGCGGTAACGGCGGGCTGTTATCTAGATGTGGAAGGGAAAAGAGACTCATCACAGCTTCCTTCCCACGCATGTCGCCATGAAGGATTACATTTTTCGCTATTTTCGCTGAACTAAAACGAGTGTTAATGCAGAATCACGTTTCTAATGTATTTTTTGAGCAAACACCTGTTATTGACCAATTTCATTTATTACATCAGCAAAACTCCTGTAATAGTAAATTAAGTATTTAATAACAATAGATATTGTATGATTGTCTTGAAAATTCATTTGAAGCTTGATTCTGCATGAACAATTTTGACATTTGGAAAAAAAAAAGTGTTATCAAAAAATTGTTCCCTTACAACCGAATTACAACAACGAATGTTAATCATTAGAAGAGTTGGAAAAATTCCTTGTCGAGAGCTTGAGCGACGTTGGCATGGCGACGACTGCTTCTGAGGCGGGGCTGCGGCGGCCTCCTGTCATCTGGGAGGAGAAGTGCGAGGAGGGGAGGGAGGGGGAGAGGGACTTCTCGACCCAACGCGCTCGCGCGCGCCGGCTCAATTGACGGCGTGGGCAGGGGGGCGGGGCCGGCGGGGTTACTGCAACTTCCCGTTTGCTGACGATTCGGCGGCATTCCTCGCGTGCCCGCTCATCGAGCGCGTCCGCCGCCTCACACGCACACTCTCACACACACACACCCACGCGCACGCACACACGCGAAGGGGGAGGAAGAAGGGATAGGGGGCCGCGCTGCGAGGGCAGGGCTGGCCAACGCGCGCCCGACGTGGCCCGACGTGGCCCGGCCCGGCCCCCGCCGCCCCAACGGAAAGAAAAACGCGGCGACGAGTGGCAGAACGCAGCAGCGCCAGTTGATCCCTGCAACCCCTGCATTCCTCAGTTCCCCGGAGCCTGACAAATGGAGCCTGCTGCTCCCGATATCACGTATACAACTCCACAAGGAGCTGTCGAGGGGTTGTGGAATTCGAGGGAGGGGCCCGCGAAACACGCTCGCTGATTAAGTCCAGGGTTTCGACGGAAGTCAGGGAGGGTGCAATTTGTCGCTAGCTATTGGGACGGAATAATTTAGCGTTCTGTGTGGAGTTGTGAAGTATTCCGTGAGTATATCATTGCGTTGTAAGTGGAAAGGACTACGCCGAAAATGGTGATTGCGTTCTAATGAATTTGATGTATTGTTACGCATTCTGGATGGAATCTTACTTTCATAGTTTTCCTAGCTGTAACGTTTGATCCGTCATTTCAATCACTGAGTTTAGAATTTTTTTTAATGTACTCGTAAAAAGCAGAAAAATGATTATTTACGTGTGCAGACTCCGGAGGTTTGGTGGCCTGGTAATTTACAGGAGTGATTTATCTATTCATCGTTTATTATTGCAATCTCTAGTTTCGAAAACTATGAGAGAATTTGTTTGCGTTGATTTCTAGGCTATTATGGAAACAATATGGGTCTACAATCATGGATTTTCAGAAACAGATTTTCGAAAATCGCGAAGTTCCTCTCTGTTACGACTATAATACATTAAAATTGTGTAAGACGTATTAAGCTGAATTGCTATCACCGCGCATTGAGTACTCCGTTGCGTTAGCAGCATTTTGACGTGAAGTACTTTCATCCCGAAATATAATTTAAAAGCTCGTTCCGATCGGTTTTCGCTGAACCGCGTCCGCGGCTGGCAGTGCCATACAGGAAAACGGCATCCCTACTGAAGTGTTTCGAAATGTCGGTTTCATTCGATTTAAATTGGTTAGTTGCGCAATCAAATCGCCGCTACGGCTAAATAGCTCGCGTTTGCCTCCCACGGACGGTTCGAGCGATGCAGTTGCGTTCCGCGCCGCGCCGGCTATGCGCCAGGGAGCGCAACGGGCGGAGGGTGGAGCGCCGGATGCCCCCGGCGGCTTATTAGAAAAAAAAAAGAACAAAGAAAAACAGTTACGTCACACAGCTTGTGCCTTCTCGATGTACGATGGTTGGGGCGTAAGTCGTGATTTTTTTTCTGTGAGAATATGAGCGCGGGTGGAAATGTGAAATATGCACATGAAAGGGCAATGAAGTCGTAGGCTTCCGTGGCCAGAGTCATGTGCGTGATCTGGACTGGCCGGGTGACGCCGCGTCAAAGGCTGTGTTGCCGACGTTTCGACCATCTTGTCGTGGTCTTCCTCATGGCTGGTATGCGCCGTGATGGTCAGCGCTAGGTGTATATGCGTGTCTGGGCCGAGTACTATTGGCTGGAGCAACTGGCCAAGCCAGTAACTGGCGGCTTCCGATTGGCCAGCTGCTTCAGCGAAACCTCGTAGAAACTCCTGCTTGTCTCTCGACTGTCTGGTATAGAAGGGCACTATTCCGATGAGTTTCCACCAATTCCCTGTGTCATTCTCGGGCATTTCTCCCACGGAAAACGCCTATCTCGATGTGTGAGCGCTGCTCGGAACGACTTACATTCATCCCGCACGATGATAGACAACTGATTTGTCTTCTCTGTGAGTGTTTTCTCTGTGCTAATGAAGACACTCACAGAGCCATCTGATGTCGTGAACACACATTAGTACAGCACCTATTTCACAAGTAAAATAAAATTTTGTGATCCGATAACATTTATTTTAGAAAAAAAATAGTTGCCATGACTTCTGTCCTAACCTTCGTATGTTGAACACTTTTTTGTCAAATGGCATGGACTTTGGGGGAGACCCATCTCTCAGGTGAAACGTTTGTACTGAAATGTAATAATGATAATGATTTTGGAGAGGAAGAGTTCAGGTAGAGATGATGGGAGGATTCAGAGAGGAGGCAAGGGAAACGGGGACACTCGTAGAAGGACGACGGCGACTCCGCTTGGTCCCGTCTAATAAACTCCTTTTACATCCTAGGGGAGTGGAACATCAGGAGCGCATGTGGAAAGCGAACGGATAGTCCGCCTACCAGTACACAGTGGTTTGCCCGTTTGACAATCGTAATCAACTGTCATATGAAGTTGACTGACGTGAACTATATTACGATGAAATTACAAATAATTTCCTTACAAATTTAATTTTAAAAAATCAATAGTTTCGACTGTTGAATGATGATGGGCCTTTCGCAATTTTTTAGAGAATAGTTTTGGACCAAATTGTGTGTGCGCTGCTTAAGTCCGTAATACTCCTGTATTACAGATGTTCATCTGAATGATATTCCCCTAAAATTTCGACCAATTCTAGTACATGTTGCAAAGAATTCTACGTCAGCAGAAAAACACGAAAAACATCCATCACGTTCGCAAGCATATTCTCCTTTCCGAGCGGTCGGTTTCTCTCTTTTCGTTTTCAATTTACGGATATTTTCCAGCCTCGTGTAGTATAGAAGTTTCTACAGCCCAGTGTCGGGTGGCGCGTGCTTTAGCTGCCGCCAAAGAGGCCGGGGCCGGGGCGGGGGCCGGGAGCGGAGGCCGGAAGGGCGAGCGTGCCTCGCGCCTCGCGCAGCGTGTCCGTCACGGGCGGGCGCGTGGCTCTCGGCCAAAGCTCCGTCGGCAGCCGCGATGCAGCGCCAGGAGACCTCCGGCCTACCACCGCTCTCGCCCCAGCAGCGCTCTAAATCAATGGCCTCGCACGCTAATGAGCAGCTGGCGGAGCCATTCAGTCGGCATGGGCTCTCTCCTGAATAGACGACAGGAGTGGATCGGTTCCTCATATGACGGTGGAAATAAACGTGGTGGAAGGTCATGCACATTCAGACGGGTTCTCAAAGAGGGCCGGGTTATTATTATTATTATTATTATTATTATTATTATTATTATTATCATTATCAATATTTTTATAAACGTGACGGTGTTAACTGCATCATCGTGAAAGTAGAAGTTCGCGTAAGAAGGGACCAGTTTGTCAGTCGGAAAACAAAAGTACGTCTTATTGGAGAATGGCATTGCAAGAAGTTGGATCAAAAGCATTTACTAAGTGACCTAATTGTAAAAGAACGCACTGACGAAATAAGTACTTGGACATAACCAGCAGTAACCAAGCAGTAGCTGTCAAAGCGGTTCCTTCTTATAATAATATCTCTATAGTTACCACCTGAAATTATGAATGCATTCGTAATGAAACGAGAATAACTTTCATTTTCGAAGAGGTTTTAATTATGAATGACATTAATATTTTGTAAATGTGTATTACGAATATAAGACGTTTTTTATATGCATTGAAAGCTAAATACGGAAGGAATTGTGTTAATATTTCATGGTAATCTAGGGTTATGTATAGTTTTGAGGCATCACGATCAATAATATTATTTTGGTAACAGCTGAAAACGTGTGTGAACTTTCGATGTCACAGTCGGAAGCAGAGCGCAGCGATTGGGGCGTTTCCTTCCCTCTCGGATTGAGCCGCCTCGCTGCCGCCGGCCGACCGCGTAGGGCAGCTGCGGGCGCGGGGCGGGCTGCTGGGGGAAGCCGGGCGGCGCGGGCGCCGAATGGCGCACTGCGCCCGCGAGGCCGCCCACGCGGGGCGATCCGCATCGAACGGCGCCGCTCGCCGCCCCGCCCCCCTCGCCCCCTCGCCCTCCGCCCGGCGCGCCTCGCGCGGAAGGCCGTCTCCAGACTCTGCCTTGGCGCGCGCGGTGGCGGAAGTTAAGAAGTGCTTCTAGACCGGTGGAACGTCACTTGCGGGCATGGGATGAATGAGGGAGGGCTGTCGTCGTTGTATCAGTGCGAGGTAACCTGGTTTCGCCGGCCACGAAGTACTCATATTGCATATAACACAGCAAGAATGAAACCTTATTTTGCACGAACCGAGTGGAATCGACCAAGCCGAAAACATAAATTATATTAATCCCACCCACAACTTCAAGATCAATAAATTTTACACAATTAATCAATTTTTTTGCGCTTTTTTTAGCACATTTTTGGGAGGAGGGGCACCTTAAAATTGCAAAACAGCCAGCCAAATCATCCAACGTCCCCACGCAACATCCATCAACTTTTATTTTCGACCAACCCATATTGGAGACGAGCTGACTGGCTGCATTGACACACAGAGTTACGAATTGCGCGGATTTGGATGTGATACCTAAACTATTAAAGTTCGTACTATTTTTTCGATTTTCTTGACGAGTTCTTGATTAGACTGATTAGTTCGAGTAAAAAGACTTGTTCGCAGCTAAGGGATTCCTACCGGCTTACAGATAGGGAGTGGAAATACCGCAAACTATTCGGATTGCTGTAGAAACGTGGACAATTATTACATAACTGCACACACATTTCACTTAATTAGAAATCATTTCAATCTGATATTTCCCTCTATTTCAAACGCGATCATTCCTACTATGATAACTTCGTTGTGAGCTACACTGTTTTGTCAGTGTAGGTATTAATAACATGACTAAAATAATGAATTATTTAGGGCTGAGTTAGTAAATTAATTTTAGTGTTGTGGCTCTCTCCGCAACACAAGCTTGCGGTCGCAAGTTGTTATGAATATGGCGACCTAAGCCAGGGTTGGGCGTTGATGGACCAATTGCAGTTGAGCCGCTGACTGTCGCGACACTCGCGATGCGTCGGCGAATGGCGCGGCCGATCGCCGTGGAAACGAGAGTGGGTCGGTCAGCGGGCGATACGCGGCGCGACCCAAGTGCCACATTGCCAAGGCCGCAGCGCGGCGCGTAATGCCGGCTTATTGCGCTAATGCGCGGAAGTAATTGCGTGGCAAAACCCTCTCCCCCACCCCACCCCATCCGACTGGCCTGCGGTGCGGGGCTCACCCGGCCGAAGCGCCATGTAGCGTTTCCGCTCCACCTTCCCAACAGTCATATCCCCCCCCCCTGCCGCTTTGCGTCTCGCTCCCTCCATCCCTTCCGGTCGTTTCGCTGCCAATCCTGTTCCCTACCCTTTCGTTCCATTCGTCAATCCCTTCCTGGGCTATTATTATATTTCTCCTTCCCTATTAGTGCATTCGTTGACATGTCATCAGTACATTAGTTTCCAATCCATCAGTCCATTCGTTACCAATCCATCTGTATTTCTTTTCAATCCACCAGTCTATTCCTTTCCAAACCATCAGTCTATTCCTTTCCAATCCATCAGTCTATTCCTTTCCAATCCATCAGTCTATTCCTTTCCAATCCATCAGTATATTCCTTTCCAATCCATCAGTCTATTCCTTTCCAATCCATCAGACTATACTCTTTCAATCCATCAGACTATTCGTTTCCAATCCATCAGTCCATTCGCTCTTAATACATCAGCCCATTCGCTCCCATTCCATCATTCTATTTCCACCATTCTATTAGTCCATTCCCGCTATTTTAATACTATATTTTGTCAGTTCATTCCCTTCCGTTCTATCAGTCCATTTACTCCAAATCTATAAGTCCATTTCTTTCCATTCCAATATTCCAATCCCTCCCATTCCGACAGTGCAATTTCTTCGATTTCCTTCCATCATCATTCAGTCCTCTCCTTCATTCCCTCTCCTCTCGCTCGTGTCCTCGAGCTGAGCCCGCTCGATCCTCCCCTTAACACTCTCTTCCGTACCGTCCTTCCCGTGCCCGCTTCGCCCCGCCCCTTTCTCTCTCCTCTACTCTTCACCAGCCGCCATTGTTCGTCCGCTCCTTCTGCCCCCCGTCCTCTCCTATCCCTTCTCGCACCGCCACGTCCCGGCAAGCCCTCTATGCACTACCCCTCGTTGCCCCCACGCCCTGGACTCTCCGCTCCGCGTCGCCCCACGCCACCTGGCCTTTCCGCCCGACGGGGACGCTTCGCTGGCTTCGCTTCGCGGAATTCTGCGGCGTTGAATCCCTCGCACTGTGTTTAATTTGCGGTCCGCATCCTGTGCGTACAGCCCTAGCCTGTGGTTAATGAACAGCGACTGAAAGCGAGTTCGGTCATCATTGCGAACGTTCTGAATTACTGCCCGCACGTCGAAACGTTCACTTCATTTTTTACTGCATTGTGCGTATGCCGAACAATTAATATGAATTGTTAGACTTAAGCTGTGCGTGTCAATTATTACTTTCAGTGTTTTATTTCTGGTTGGTTTACATTTTCCTTATGTTGTCTTAATATTATATTCATGTATAAAGTTTCTTGTCCGAAACTATTCCCTCTGACACAGATCTGCAAAGACCTTATGGGTTGAAATGCTCCGACGTAACTTTTGGTGATTTTAATTCATACTGATGGTGATTTTATTTCATTCTTTACCACTCACTTGACTTCGTTTCCACAGACAATGCCATACAAAAATTAATTGTGTAATAGTTTTGCAATGAACTCTTGTGTCTTTTCTCTTTACGCAGACCACATCTCTCATGATCCAGCATCTATGGCAGCTTACTAAACGAAGTGTGTGACAATAGGAATAGAATGAATAAGGATTACCTATCAGTCCCTGTGACTCAGTGTATTAGCATGCATTTAATTACTGCAAAATGGATCCAATCTGCAATTGGCTTTTCAGCCCTTGTGTTTCAGTATGAACGAACGTATTGTCTGATTTGTAATTCACTCGTACTCAGATGTTCTTTCTCTAGCGAGTTAATTAACTGTCGTTCGCTATACACTCTATCATGCATGATTTGCAAGGCTTTGTGCCATGAAAGTGTGTTTGGTGTTCTTTGTAATCCTTTTGTGAATGTGTAAGTTCACACTATTTAGATTACATTTTCTTGTACTTAATAATTCGATTATAGATTGATTGGATGCGTTAAATTCCGTATTGTGTAAAATCAGGTATTACGTATTAGACATTTGTTAAGATATTCTTTGCAGATAAAGTTCGACGGTACTTCAGAGAGGCGCGAATAAAAATTTCATCATTTGCCATATTTGGCTAGCTGTTCGCCATAGCTGGCTCGAACACCGAGAGATTAATTCAGCGGCGGCAATGGTGTAACGGTTAGCGTACCGGACTGCTATACCCAAGTTGGCGCGTTCTACCCTGATCGAAGCGTCGATTTTTAAGGGCGAAAAAATCCTTTATACGCCTTCCTTCGGAGGGGAAGTAAAGCCGGCTGTCCCATGTTAGTAGATTTACTTGCATTTAAAAGATCCTCAAGCCTAAATGACGCCTCTGTGCTAAATTCAAAATAGCCTGTTTCTCGCCCAAGAAATACCTCCTCTCTCTGCTAGTTGGTGACAGGAGCGTAGCGAAATTTGTGTGGTCAGACAGAAGAGCAGGCCTGATTGCCCGAACCTCGCCACGTAAAGTAAGGTAACAATTATATTCAATTTTGGAGGGAAAAAGAAAAAGGAAGAAAGAACGAAAGAAAAAGCTGGAGAAAAATCCTGAAGGGAAGAATCCATCGAGCTGCACTGTTTTAGTAGCTAACGCAGCCCCACATGGTGTGCCGCTTATCGCCCAGCTATTTCCGTCGCTTATGTTCGGAATCTGCCTCGCCACCCAACCAGCGGCTTCGGCGCTTACCAGCTGCGCGCGGCACGGCCCGTTGCCCTGCAGGGAATTTACGCGAACTGGGGCAGAATCGAGCATCTCGCACATACGAAATGGTTTTTATCTTGTTTTAATTTCGTTACGGAGCCGACCTTTAACACCGTTCCTTGTCGGCTTCGGATTTTTTTTTTTTTATTTTCTTTTTTGCGAACATCGGATTTATCTGCTAGACGGTTTTAAAAATTCTCGAGTGTTCTCCCTGAGCTACTAAAATTAGGATTCCTTATTCATCAGGCTTCCCATTCCTGCAGGCGTTACTGTCTTGTAATAGTTAAATGGCAAATTAAGCATGTAATGATAGGCGTATCTTATTTACACAAGTATTCTGAATGTGCGCATATAACGCTCAAGTGATAGGATTTAGAGTTACTACTTAAAATGGGTTTGTGATTGCTTATCTTGAGGATAGCCAGTGAAGATACGCCTTTGCCACGCGTCTTGTAAAACGTTCTACGAATAATGTAAAACTTCCATTTGAAACGGGCTATTTAGTGCAACTAGGGTGGACATTCTGGGCTATGATTGGTTAGTTTATGATACTACTATTGCTACGTATAAAAGTTCATGGTTTTCATTATGTATTTCATGATATGAACTGGCCGGTCTGTGGTAATTCGCTCTTAATGTCAGTAACGTACATCAGTGGCGAAATTTGTGGTTTGCAGACAAGGCATGAAATTAGTTTCGCAGAATCGCTTTATATTCGCTTGTCATTTGCCATTTCATCCATCATCGACATTGCGTTGTGTAAAATTGCCACGCTCCGACGTTTCCGCAACTCGTGACCGAATTTGTGTTCAACAAATATGACAGTTCGGGGACTGTAATATTATTATTTTGTAAGAAATGTGTGTGTGTATTTCAGTGCGTAGTTTCAGTAAACATTACAACGTGTAGTGGTAGATGGACTGGTATGAATGAGAAGCTCGTTACGGTGCGTTGCCGCTCAAAGATACACGGCAGCCGTTCGCTAATAAACGTTCGTGCAGGTCGTGGGACGCCGCGCTGTATGTCGTAGCCCCCGTGTCGCGCCGCGCGCTGCTTTGCTGGCAGGCGAGCGTGCGCGGGAACATGCGTTTAAGAGACATTCGAAGTTCGAATCGAAAGTCGTGACTTGTGTAGCAACGCTCTCATGAGAAAGGTCGAGGTCCTTTGTAGCACTTTTCAGGCTGTGTATAAATAAATGTATGTAAAGGAGTGCTTACAAACCAGATTATCTCCTCTTCTTACGAAACACCAGTATATTTTGTGGGCAGTCACGGTAACATGCAAAGGAGAAGGTAGGAGGTAAAATATACGGAATACCAGATGTTCATCGTGAAGAAAATGTTCCATAATTATCCGAAATGAGGTCTCCCACGTGTTTCTGGCTTATACTGAAGTAGGTGTATGAAACGAACGGGTGACCCAAATACATCACGGATTATTTTCCAGAATGAAATCAAATCTTCGCTAATTCAGAAACAAATTGACATAGGAGAGTCAATGACCAAGCCCAAGAAAACATATTAAAGCATACCTGGCATTCACTGGTCAAACTACACAATTTCACACCGTATTTTTTAGTGTCGCTTTTTAACTACTAAATCATGTAGCGACCTTTGTGATTGTTAACAGTGGGTTAACTATACGGGTAACACGTAAGGAAAACACGAGCTAACACAAAGATCCACGCCCGAGGCAGGCTTCGAACCTGCGATCTTAGGAACCGAGGCGCTATGGTCGTTTAGTCTTAGGGGCCTGGGCTATCCAAGCTCGATATCTTGTTATTTGTTGCACAAAGCTTTGTGTAAGCAAAGGTAATAAGTTTACAGATTTCTGAACACACTTAGTTTTCTGTAGCGTCGTGCCGGAGTAATGACGCACTGGGACTTTCCGTGGACGTAGCGGGTCCAGAGCGGCTTTGGAAGGAGGCAATGGGGGCGGCGGGTAGAGCCAAAGGGCCTATATAAGGCCAGGAGAACTATGCCCCACTCTTCTTGTGCTAGCGGCGTCGGCGACAGGTGAAGTGCGTGTCTGCGCGTGTAGGTGTACTAGGGCGAGGGGTCGGCAATTCATTGTAGTAACTTGCGAGACGCGTAGATGGTCTCAGAGTAGAGCAGCTTCATACAGGGAATTGGTGTTATATTGCGGTGTGGTAGCCGTTCTTAAATTATCTCTCCTTGTAGTAGGTCTATTTATTTAGTTTATTGTGAGCAGGGTAGTTGTTAAATTGAGACTACGGTCTAGATTGTTAATAAATCTACTGTTTTACAAACCACTCTCGTCTGTGTTCGATTACACCCGTATGACGCCACATTACACTCGTTAAACACCGCCGGTTCGCTCCTAAACGTTGGTCCAGCTCCCGCGGGGCGCCGCGCTGGGGGTCGTAGCCCGCGTGCCGTGCTGGATGGCTGGCAGGCCGAGAGAGGCGTGAGCGCGGACGTGCCCCTCCGGGCACACATCTGGCGCGCTGCCTCCGCGGCGGCGGCGGCGGCGGCGGGGACGGCGTGGAATGCGCGGCGCGCGGACCCCGCCCCCCCCTCCCCCGCCGCTCGGCCGGGCCCCGCCCCGGAAGCGCAGCGCAGTCGGCTATTTCCGGGCAAGCCCCCGCCCGGAAGAAGGCGCCCGGCGCTGGCCGGCCCTCGCCGTGGCGCGGCTTCCGACTGGGGGGCGCTGCGCGGGCGAGGGGAGCCGCGCGAGACGAGCCGAGCCGGAACTAACGGCGCGGGGGCGGGACGGGACGGGAGGGGAGGGAAATGATCGGCTAATGGACGCGCCGCGCTGCCTTTGGAATTGTGCGGCGTGCGCCGAATCGAGACGGCGGTGCCCGTTGCAGGACGGCGGCTGCTGCTTGGATGTAGAGAGGAGAGAGTGGGTGAATGTGTGGGTTGCCTCGTTTGCGGGGGAGTGCAGAGAAATAATTTCACACTGTGGTTTTTATGACGACATTTTTTAGTTCTTGGTGTTTCTGGATGACTGTTCTTCAATTCATGGCTGTGTCCCGGTCTTTGTAGTGTCATTTTAAACCGAATGTAATTTGTTCAATTTTCCCAAGTATGTGATTTTTTTTTCTCGTTTATAGCGCCTTTATTTCCCAACACTTCAAGATCTTAGTCCTGAAACGGTATTCCCGTTACATAGCTTGCGAGCCAATGTTATTGAAGGACGTGAAATCACTGAAGGTTCTAAACTTTCCTTTGAAGTAACTACTTTCGTGAAAATTTGTGTTGGTAATGGGAATATTTTCTACGGTCATATTGAAAAATTCATATTTGCGAATATTGTTATTAGTAATCAACTATACATTGATATTCAGATGGGAACATTTAAATATCTCATTTTCGTTCCTATTATACTTTATTAGTGGATTAATCCGAAACCGCGAAGCGATGAAGCATTCGGTAAAATGCTTTCCACAAAACGTCGGTGCGTGATAAACGAATAAAATTCATTTCATATCGTACTAGGCAAGAGCCATTGTAACATTGTAGTTTCCACGAGCCCTGCCAGTAAGCTTCCAAAAACCGTGTGTTTTTTTTAGGTTGCCTCTGTGGATTTCAGCTGATGACGTCAACGCGGCGTCCGCTGTTCCCGAAGCCCTCTTTTCGGCGGCTGACGGCGGCCGGCGCGCCGCGCCGCGCCGCGCCGCCCCTCACAGGAAGTTGCGCGTCGCCCGCGCCAGGGTTCAGGGCCGGCGCTTCACGAGCTGTCGAAAGACGAGCGCCCGCGCCGTGCGTTACTCGCAACAGCTTCCCCGACGGGCGTCTGTGGGAAAGAGATTTGTGGGTTCGTCTGTGAGCTCCATCGGAAGATGGGTCGAGTCGCGTTCTGAAACGATGAACTAGAACTGCATTCGTAGAGCTGCTGTCACGGCGTGCCTGTATTCGTGTTAGTGAGCTGTTTTCAATTCAGCAATTCGCTGATTTCTTACTGTTACTGTAATGGCGGATAATATTGACTGATTTTAAAATTGATGAAAGCTCTAATAATTTCGAAAATTCTTTGTCGAAATATATCAATATATCTCGAAACTGCATAGAAGTTTTATTTCAAAATAGGATTTCTTCTTTAGTGCGATTATTTATTTCATTTACCATTGTTACAGAAACGGAATTAAATTTTCTAAAAACTGACTGACAGATTCGAAGATTTTCAAGGCTGCCTTTATTTTTTTCTTTTTTTAGGTCCTCTTTTTGGGCATGGTAGCATTATGAGATATATGGAGTGATTAGATCACTTATGAGGTACCGACATTTCACACTCGGGTTGCTTTTTCACAGTATTTTGGAAAAAAAATAGAAAATCTAGAAGAATAAAATACACATTGGAGATGATAGTTCCAAATAAAAGGGTATACATATTTTCACATTACCTGGAGTATATTGGTATGAGAAATGTAAACTTTTGCAACGTTTTATATTTTTTATTATCTGACGCAGTCGCTTGGATAATAATCAGTATTATGAATGTAGATAACGGATTGAGAATAAAAGGAGTGTGAATGAGAGGGAGAATAAACTTTTATTTTTTTAATTATTACATAACTAGCCATTTATCATTTAATTACGTCGTAGGAGACGTTGATACCGTTCATATAATTAATGAGACTTGATGTATCCCACAATATACTATCTGCAGCTCTTAGCGATCGTGTAGCGATCATCATCCGAGCTGGCTAGCATCCACGAGGCGGAGAAACCATGTTCTACCTCAACGAGAACATCGTTCTCCACACAGTGGCTGCTAGCCAGCTCTGATGATCACTTCGCGATCACAAAAGTGCTTATGTTATGAAATTATAAGATTGCTAGATAAGACCAGTGTCTTATTTAACTACTCGTATTGCCTTGCTTCATAGTCCTAAAATAAATGTTTTTTCTGGGACATTTGGATCTCGTCTGTTCCACTCCGTAGTTCGTCTTGCTTGTTGTCATAGTTTTGCGGGCGTGCACAAGTGCTCTTCCCGGCTCGAGTGTAATCACTGGCGTGAGTTGCTATGGAAAAAGCGGGAGGGGGGGGGGGAAGGAACCTCTCGCTGCCCCAGAAAAGCTGTTGTTCATCACCACTCATTTAGTGATGATCGGCCAGATGTCTGTGGACGTGCGAAAGCCAACTACTTCCAGCACACCTGCGAATGTAGCAACTCCACTCTTCTTACGATCATCTCCAGCAGTTTCTTTTGCGGGCGCACTTTTTTTTTCCTCTTCTCTCCTAATGTCCCGCCGTAGTTCTCCTGTTTTTTTTTTCTTCACCGCCGCCACCTCGCACGCGCTGTAGCCACCGTGCGTAACTTTTCCCCTCTCCGCCGCGTGGCGGCGTCGGCGTCGGGTCTGTCTGTCTCCCTCTCCGTCGCCCCCCCCCCTCCCTCCAGGGGCGCGCCGCCCGCCGCGTGCGTCTCCCCGCCCCTGCGCCGGCGGCCATCGACCGCTTCGGGCGGTGCGGTGGCGCCACGCGAATCTCGGCGGCGTCCCCGCCCCCGCCACTGCTCCACCCTGCCTTTGGACCGGCGCGGGCGGGGCGGGGCGGGGCGGACTAAGCCCATTACGCTAACCGGGTAGAGGGCGATAGCCCGCGGGGCTTCCTCCTCGTTGCTGCCGCCCCGGTGCACCGGCGATGCACTCGCGCTCACGTGACCCGTCGCGTGTACGGTGGCCAGATTGTATGCAGGGAAATTGGGAGTAAATGTTACAAACTTCTGGGGTATAGAGGGGGGTCGAAGATCACTTTTTGCCAATCAGGTGCTGGGAATTATGTAACAATGTTTCGAATGTGATTTTCGCTTGTGACACTTGCTTTAGGCAACTCAAAAAAGGTGTTCGGTTGGTACACGGAATCGATTTGCTCAAACCTTGTGCACGATTAATTTGTTTAACAATCGTGTACAAGTATATATGATTCCTCGTAATACGAGATATAGCACCACGTATTCCTTAGCAAAAACTGATATTGCTTGCTTGTAGACGCCTGTATAAATATTGCCATGTTCCATATTGTTTTGTATCCCTAATATTATATGAGTTACCGATAAAGTGCTGCTGCATTTTTATCCTGGGCAATAATTACGTATGAAGTGAATGGTTTTACTGGCACTCCATCTGCTTACATCTGAGTGCAACTTTTTATTTTTTTATATCACATCCGAAATTTTACTATCCACCCTCTTAGAACATTCAGTAAATGATTTGAGGTAAGAACGACATTTTTATATACATAAACTTTACATGTTTAATTTAATTACTGATTACACAATTGATTAGGCGAAATCGTGAGTAAGTCCAAATATTGAAAACATGTTAAATCGACTCATCCTTCTGTTACTTTCTTCAGTGAAATGTTAAAACAAAGCTATAAAAATATTGCTAATGCATCGAATAAAGAAAATGTATAATGACTAATGAATTAATAATATTTTTATTATGACGTAATGCATTGAAACGCAAGAAGGAAGTCGGGTTTTCTATTTCGCGAGTCAGTCGTGATAGGAACCTGTTAGTCCATCTCGGTGTGTTTCGGATCATAGACCCCAAGCGAAGATCTCCGAGACGGGAAAAGAAACTATGAGCCCAACAGCAATTGCTCAGGGGCGGCTCTTAGCAGCTCATGAAAATGAATAGGCTCGCGACGCGTGGCGTGCCCCGCCGCACTAAACACCCCCTTCCTGCCCTCCCTCCCTCCCTCTCCAGCC
>BOPP01000068.1:5621880-5641314 GCA_017312745.1 Gryllus bimaculatus | reverse complement strand
AAAGAAAGAATAGGAAAAGAAAGAATAGGAAAAGAAAGAATAGGAAAAGAAAGAATAGGAAATGAAAGAATAGGAAATGAAAGAAAAGGAAAGAAAGGGAAAGGAAAGAAGAGAAAGAAATAAAGAAAAGGAGTAAGAAGTTTCTTCCAAATAAAGGTGGCTGGTGTTTCGAACAAGTGTGTGTAAGAGCCTCGCCCCTTGACCGACCTGCTCTGCTGAAAGGCGCTGCGGGCGGGAATGTGATTTCTGTGTCGGCGCGCTCCCCAGATCGCGAATTTCCCCCTTCCGGTAGAAGGGGGAGAGTGATAGTGGGCCCTCGGGGACGGGAACCCCTCGCGTTTCCTCCCCTCGGTGGCGACGCGCGCGAACGCTAACTCGGACGAGCGGGGCGATATGGAACTCCTCGTCTGGACGGCGCCCGTCCCTCCGTCGTCCTCGGGGAGGGGTGAAGGAAAGGCGGGCGGCCGCCTAAAGAAGGGACCGCTTAAAGGAGGGACCGCTTAAAGGAGGGACCGCTTAAAAGAGGGGCGGCGCGCAGCCTCAAGGACGTCCACTACGCCGCCCCGCGTCGCGCCGTGAATATCCAGGTGTGATGAAGCGGGCCCTCGAGTGGGCGTGGCCGAGGGGTGGGACGAGTGCACTACAACGCGCCCACTGTGCGGCGTTTCATTCCGGTCTGTTTTCAGAGCGGAGGGCTTCGACAATGATGGAGAGGCTCGTACTTTCAAGATAACGCTCTTTTTTTTTTCTTTCGTATTTTCTTACAAAACGTTTACGAGTAGAATATACTAGCTCGTAAGGGTTGAACGTGTTAGTGCATTTAGTAAGGTTGGCGATGACTTGATTGAACTACTTTTATCGATAACGTCTTGTCCGTGGTTTTATTCTCTGGCTTACATTTTATAGTAACTAGGGAAGAAGCGGTAACAAGTCTGTGATTTTAGGGATTATCTACGAATCTAACATAAATCTAAAGAAAATGTACCATAACGACACAACTGCGAATGGTAGGGAGAAGTGATCAATGCATTTTCTATTTCGTTTCCCAGATCTTTGCATTCTGTTTTCTTTCTCTTGTTCAGGGTATAATATAGACGATTTGTATCCTCTGGGTCGTGTTTCTTCCGCGCTCTAAACAACAATTTAGAATTAATATCTCCTGCAGCTCGTGCAACCAGGGGATGATGTCTACAATCAAGATCATTAATTGCTTCTTGCTTGTTTCAATCTTTGCGATGGAATGCGACCACGCGACGTTAAGTTTCATCTTGACGCGGTGAAGTAAGCCGACAGCGGATGACAAGCACAACAGGCCTGAAGTGATGTGTACACAAGAGTACATGCGGGTTGTGAGGATGGATGTCCGACGAATGACTCTTCAACTCCTGAGAGCCTTTGGGACCTCATAGAAATAGCTCGTGATTTGCTGTCAGCCTGTTGTGTACAGGATGATGTAATTCGGGACGTCGCCGCCGGCTATAATTGAAATGTAGGTCGATTTCTAACTCAGAGATAACATTGGCTTGAGTGTCAAAGAGACAGCCTGTCATTAAAATTCTGCTGATCATGAGCGTTTTTGCCGTGGTCCTCTTTCTAGATGAGATGTTGAGTTACTGCCTTTGCCGCTACTTCAGTGTAACAGGAGCCGAAGCACGTGAGGTCTTCCGTTTCGCAGCTCCGAAAACTCTTTCTTGTGATGTTCGTCTTCTAAGCACCCATAATTATGAAATCAAATGTGTTTCTTTCGTCGTTTTGACCAGCATTTCTACATTAGGCACGTTACTATCTCTAGTAATAAAATATGAAACGATTTTTACTTCCTGCAACAAAGTATGTGTGTACGAAGTTACTATTACCTCTCTCTATTTCGTTTAACAGTATTAAAACACAGTGTGAAATTGATCTTAATGTTCTGGACCAGCAGAGGTAGATTGCTGTGACAAGCTTAGAGGAAAGCAGACGGGCAAACTTTTCACGCTGACCTGTTGTCCCCACCCCACGAGATCCCCTTCAGACCAGTTCGAGTACGTGCTGTGCCAATTGTACCTTTCACGACCACCTTTGAAAGCACGCAGGTAGCAGCCCCCGCGTGACATCGGCTGAGAATGCATGTTATATGTATGTGAGGCGCCCTCTCTTGAGCGTAGCGGTCTTGGCGGCGGGGAGGGGGCGCGTACAAAGCAGGCAAGAGCGCTTCGTTACTCTCCCATCGAATATCCCTCCCGTGCAGTGCCCAGCGAGCAGACTCCATCCTTCCTCCTGAAGCAGCAGCCCTCGCCCCGCCCCGCCGCCGTCCCACCCCGCCCCACTCCTCGTCCCCGCCCTCGCCCCCCGCCCCGTGTCCGCCGACCCGCCCCAGCCCGTCCCGCCCGGGCCCGCACCCACCCCGCCTCCCCGTCCCCGCGCACGGCAACAACACGGCCGCTTGTCGACTCATCGCTGTCGCTCGCACCGCCCCACGCATTGCTCGTCAGCGCACCCCGCCCACGCCCCCGCCACCCGCCTCCGACCGCGTCGTCCCCCGGGGGCCCCCATCTGCCTACTCTACACCCTGCACCTGTCCCGTCGGTAATCTGGTGGTTCGCACTGTCAATCGATGCCCGCTCTCCTGATGCCCTTCCTTGCACGGGAATGCGCGAGTCCGTGGAGCTACTTGCGCTTGATGCCCGTTGGCCTCGACGTCGGCTCTCCCACTTGATAGCTGCGATATTGTGGCGGAGGCTCTGTATACCTCCCTCTGTTGGGCTACAATATAATCTCATCACGCTTTTGGGTGCCTCCACTGCCACCTTTGTCGAAGTGTTCTCATCTTTCTTTCCTTTCCACGTTTTCTGTCCTACGCTAGTTACGAGCATTCGCTCACTTATACTGCGTTTCGCTCCATTCATAAGCAATATTTTTTTTTCGTTACCCCCGTATTGTCACGTAAAGTTGTCTATGTAATTGTTTTGGGCTATACATTTATACGAAATTGTTACTTTTCTATTAGACATCTACAATTTCAATTTACTCACATTTTCTTAATCGTTTGATATCGCCATTATCTTACTATTGTTTTTTGAGCGCTTGCATTTATTTTTCTTTTTTCGTATTCTTCGAATTTCCAATTCCCATCACATTTTTCGTATCTATTATTATATATTATTATTATTATTATTGACAGCATAGTTCCCATTGCGGGCAAGACTTATCTCTGCTGGGAAGGTCCAGTCCATCAGTGAATCCATTATTCTAAACAAGACGCTGGAGGAAAGAAGTTTTCTATTCTTATGTGTCACTGCACCTGCCTTATAAATCCAGTATCTTATTTACAGAAAACTGACGCACGTATTTACTGCCTTTTAGCTTCTGTTTTGAAATATCCTCGCGTTTGATATTTTGTTCATTATTATCCAAATGCTTCCGCTGCTTAACGCACATATATACATTTAAAATCACTGTGATAACTGTGCCCTGTTTTTATCGTATAGTCCACAATCCCTCTTCAGCGAGACACCCGAAAATTAGAACGATGTGTTGCAGATTATTTTCATTTTCATGTGTGATGTTTACACACATACAGCGAACGCGGGTTATGGTTGTTATGAAAGAGCGAGAATCGTTTCGTGTTCTTCTGGCCAGATTTTGATTGAGAAGACCTACGAGACTGCTCGAAAACAAAACAGGTTGATAATCGGAGTATTAATCCACAAATTGGCATGTGTGTGAGTTAAATGTATTCCATTACCAGTACGTTGATTTAAACTAGAATACTTTGAGGATTACAAGATGTGCATTTTTTGCTTACTAGGAAATAGCTGCCCCTCCAGAACAATTTTTGAACCGATTGTTAATGCTATACAGAAGTAAAGTTTTTCTAAGATATCCTTAGAGAGGACTTTTTACTCCAGGAAACCGTCATTGTTAGATAATACTAAATAATCTATCTCACAGTGTCCAAAACAACTTTCCTTATCAGCTTGAGAGAGTAAAGAAAAACTCTGATGATTTTTCGTGTTCCGAAATCTATTATAAACGTTTAAACTCTTCCCCTTCAGGAACACACACACAAATAAACAAACAACCGTAACACGGTCCGTAGATTTAAATAGGAAGTAATTGGTATCGATCCGCAAAAAACCTTCTTAAAAGTATCTTTGAAAAAAGCTTGAGAATGTTTGTTTGGACGATTTGTGAGGAAGTTTCGCCAGCGCCGCGTGTGTGGTTTCTCGCAACAGGCGCCTGGCGGCAGCCTCTCCGCCCGAAGAGCGCCCGCTGCAACCGATCCGCCGCGGCCTCCCCCGTTACCTGCGCCGCCGCGAGAGCGAGCCGACCCGTTGTCCGTCCTTCGCCGCCCGCTGAACGCCCTCGCCACCCAGCAACGCCCCGGCGTCGGGCGTTTGAGCCGTACCTGGCGGCGCACGGCGATGCCCCGCCCCGCCCGCGCCGCCCCGCCCGCCCCGCCCCACTCACCCCGCCCCGCCTCGCGCCGCCCCGCCCCGCCCAGCCTCCGCGCCCGCCCGCCCACCAAGCTCCGCCCTGCCCCGTCCCGTCCCCGTTCCCGCCCCCACGCCCCGCCCCCGTTCCCGCCTCCGTGCCGCCCCCGTCCCGCGCCACTAGCCCACCCCCCCCAATCCGCCCCCGGTCCCGCGCTACCCCGCCCCCGCCCCGCCCCAATCCGCTCCGCTCCCACCCCGCTCGCGCCCTGCCCACGTCCCGCCCCCGTCGCCCCCGCCCCCGTCACCGCCCCCGTCCCGCCCCCGTCCCGCTCCCGTCCCGCCACGTCCCCGGCCTCCCCATCCCACCCGCGCCCCGCCCCGCTCCGCTCTGTCCCGCCGCAGTGGCGCCTGTGCTCCAGCGTGTTCGCATCATATGACGCTCCGAGAAGAAAAGGGGTTTTGAGTTTTCTCCAGGGGGAACGTTCAAAAATAACTTGAAAAGAATATGAACAATAAGACGCTACATGAGGATATCAGCGCCAGAGAAGACTGCAGTTGTCCTGTCGACGAATTGGAGTGAACAGAGACCATCTTCGCTTAAGACACCCTTTACGCAGTTTGAATTAATCTCGGTATATTTTTAACAATTTTTTCGCTTTCAATTTTCTTGATTTATGTATAAAAATGTTGAAATAAAAATACGACCCATACAAAATGGATTGCGTCCGTGGGAAATACAAAAAGAAAATTTTTCTAGTTAGTTATCTTGATGCACCTTGCACGTTTCATGCTCCTTTATGCTGCAATTAATTGCAAGTTCGCGACATGTTTTGTTTTTAAAAAAAAGTCTTGTAAATAAAATCAACCATCCAATTCGTACTGTGTGTCAGTTTGATAAGACTTTAAGCGTTCTGCTCACAATGGTGACAGCTGCGGAAATCGCTGCATGTGCGGACCGTCCAATTGCGGTGTTTGCGGTTGCTTGTTGGCGTGACGCGGGTACCACCGGAAAACGCTTGTAGCACATGCGGAACAAGAAGACGCTAAGCGCCACAAGAGGCATCTCCTTCCTCGCAGACGTCCCAGAGAACTGCGGTTTCCAGGGATGAATCACGGCCAGTTACGGTCTGATGTGAGGATGAAAAGATTATGGAGAGAAGCAAATGTCTATTGAAGGCCGGGGCCTACAGGAAATAGCCTTCTTCTTAAAGTGACAGAGAGATGGAAGATGCTAATGTGCATGTTCTTTTGCTGTGATATGTGCTATTAGAGTTTACTGCACTGTATCTAAAGAACGTCTGAGAAATACTTTCGACTGAATTTATTTCAATAGATTCGCAAATATTGCTGTTTTTTAGTTCTAGAAAACTTCTTTATTAATTTTCTTGAACATACCTCTTCAAAAAGTCACTCTAGTAATTGTGAAGTTGATGTTGAAGTTTAGGAGCTGCTCGTGAGTTACGAATCCACAAATGTAAATGTAGATTAGGTGGTATTCAGGAAATCCCTACACTCTATGGCAGTAGGGCGTTTGGACGTGGGATACTCCTTAAATATATGAAAGAACCTCATACACAAGCAAGCATTTGAAGTTAAGCCTTTCAGACAAAACCTGTTAAATGTATGTATTGAGCTTCTGGTATCTCCAAAACGTATGTTCCAATTGTATTCGTATATCTAAGCCAGTCTGGCACTGAATGTGGCCAGTTGTACCTTGCCTTCTCCCGTGCGATTCCCCCGCAGCGAGACGGCGGCGCTCCAGATCGCCCTCTTGCTAACTGACGGAGCGCGCCCTCGCTTCATGCGGCCGACCTCCGCAGACGGCGAAGCACTTGGAACCGGAGCGCCGAGCCGTTTAGGCGGCGCGCCAGCCGCTGATGTTCGCCCCCGCACATCCACGCCCCGCCTCCCCGCGCCTCTCCCTCGCGACTGCTAGACCCGTCCCGTCCCTTCCCTCCCACCTCATCTCGCTCCTCCCCGCTTACCTCCGTCTCGTCCCGCTCCGACATGCACACTACACTGCCACACATGCCATGTTGGAAGCTAAGAGCTGGACCCGACTGGAGCGGTGCCCTGCTGGTGGGAGATACCTGGTTGCGGAATACCCCATTAGCCGAAGGTAGGAGGGCGCCGGATACAGTCATACAGGACCACCGCCACCTCCCGAGCAAAATACATGCACTGCACTTACGGGACTAATGACCCTTGTTGACGTCTGGCATAACTAAACAATCAGTCAAACCGACATGCCCGGTCTCAGTCGCTTCTCTACCACTCCGCCACTCCCCGCCACGCCAGCCCTTGCTTCTTTCCTCTCAACCCGCCCCTTCTCCTGCGATTCGCTCAGGTCCTTTTTTTATATCCACCCTGCCTCTCCCCGCCCCTGCCCATCTTGCGGTGACTGCCTCTCCCCGCCTCACTTCCCTCCGCCGTCCAAATACACCCAACAGTTCGTTCTCTGTCCGCTTGTCATTCCTCGGAAGATTTAGAGCGCCCCGAATCTGGATCGCGCCTAATACTAGCCGCATGGGACCGCGCCCTGAATGATGTTCTGCTTCTGGTCCGTTCGATCTGTTTCTGAAGTTTGTTCTCGATTGGGGGCTTAAAACAGAGAACCTCTGTAATCGGTTTTAAGCTTAGTCATTAGTGCTTCCGTGCCCCATCTCTGGAAAGTTTATTGTCGTTTCGCCCGCATTTCGTCATAAAGTTAAATTTGCATACATTGGACTTTTTATATGTCAATAGACAATACACGATAATGCGAACGTGTCGTGTGTGGGCGTACATTCGGCGATGTGCTTTATTTAATGGTCTCGAAGAATACGACGTACATCTCCCAGCCATCCTATAGAACAATCGTCCAGATTAAGACAGGGTCAGTCGAACTGGAAATTGTTCTATTACTTAACAGGAAAGGTAACGATGCAACGAAAGAATGTGAAGTTTTGTATGTATCGTACGTAAGGTTTCTGACTCATTTTTAGAAAGACGGTGTATGTTGCCAACTTTATCGTTTAGGAGAAAAGAAATATGTCTCCTTAGTACGAACTCCATTGACATCATTCCAAGAAGTAATTTATTAACGCTTCATTTCGAAATTTTTTGCACACCTAAGACCTAAAATAGTCTCATTAACGACTTCAACGACTCTATTGAAGGAGTTTCGTAAAACAAAAACATCAAGAAACTTTTTTTTAACTCATTGAACTCGCTGTGGGAGTAAAAAAAACGACGAATCTGTGCCACAAGAGGTCAAGGTTTCAGAGCTAGCAGGTCGAGTTGATTCCGTGATCGAGACAAAGCACGGGTTGGTCATTAGCGGCACGACGTTCGGGCGAAGAGAGGAAGAAACGTGTTCAGACGGAGTAACGGTCACGTTTCGTGGTGCTTCGTAAGTCAAGTGTGAATTCAACGATCTTTCAACGCTCCTTCTGCTGCCAGTCCGATCCCACCGCGTTGGATGACTCATCTATCGTGCTCGGCTGGAGCCCGGAGGCTCCTCACCTCACAAGGGTCATTGTGGTAGCTGAAAAGAATGTGTTTTACTTAGTATGAAACATGAACGTATTCTGAATACGTATTTATGATTGTCATGCAGTTTGGATTTATGAATCTCTTATTTAAGGAAATTGATGTCAGCTACGTATTCGCATACTCAAACCCACGTAGCAATTTTACTTTCTCGTCTACTTCCGTACGTGCGTATTCATGAAAAACTAGTGTAATGCTGCTGCGAAAAGTGGCGAATTTTCTTCAGAAAAACTTGTATTGTAGGACCCTGATATCTAAAAATGGATAAATCTCGTTCCTTTTATGTATTGAATGACTTTCTCTAACACATTGTGTGGTCGGAATCCGCGTTTTGTGGTATATTAATACCAAAAAGTCGGTTTAATCTGGATATCTGTCTGCCCATTCGCGTAGCAAAAAACCTGGAAGGCAGAGTTTATCTGCGAGGCCTAGGGGCAGCGTTCCCGCACAAACAGTTTTGTCTTCTCTCCGTCCGATCTCGTGTAAACTGACCTGTCATTTTGTGGGCGAGTATCCGAGCGACAGGCACTATCCAATGGTCAACTGATGCCGCCGGATTGACGCCTGGTGCGTGTGGCGCTGTAATGTTCTCATTGTCGGAGCATCAACTGTCATTGATACCGAACGCGTGGTGACACACGTTAAACGACAGAGGGAAGGTGCAACCGCGGCAACTGATGTGTAAGGGGTAGGGGGAAGGCCAGCGACAAAACTTTGTGCTTGTGCAGTGGAAGTTTTTTGTTTGTATTGTTTACTATATCGTCTTAAGCTCGTAAAGAATGAGGACGACCCTCGACCTTTCGCATGTTTTGACGGCGTGCGTGAGTGCTTGTGTCCGCGGAGACTGGCTCGCTTGGGCGCGCGTGCCAATAAAGTGGCGCAGGGGCGGGGCGGGGCGAGACTGGGCAGCTGCGTTCCCGCCGCGCGTATCTTTACCACGCCGCGTCCTCAGAGAAGGCTCTGGCTACACCCACCATCGCCAGCAGACGGCAGGCTCTGTTTTCTGGGCTTTGAGGGGAAGCGTTTTCGTTTTCAGTATAGACGCTGCATTTTCCAACGCTGTCCACTATTTCATTCACTCAACCCGTTTCGCACGGTATCTCCCACAATGGGTTACCATTACGAAGCTGCACTTATTTATTATGAATATTACTTAAAAATGCGCACAGAAAGAACTCATATGCAATGTGAAATTGAATTATTCACGCAGTCCTGAGAAATAGGCAAAACATCTGTGTAATGAACCAATTTCCGCATTTGCACTTGCAGGAATATAAAAGTTTCTGAATTCGTTAGTTTCAATTTACGATTATTTTGTCGAAACACGCTTTTGTGATGTATTTCGTGATGCAGAAGTGTATTTTCGATTAATTATTATTATTATTATTATTATTATTATTATTATTATTATTATTTGCTATTGCGCGTATGAGGCCCATTACTACACGCTACCCCGCGATTAACGCTGCTGTAATTCTCTCCCAGGATCAAGCTTTTCAGCTGTAGACCTTCGTGGATTACAACAACGTTGTTATCGCCTTGTAGTGTGAATATTGAGATGAAAACGTTACATGTCCGATAGCAGAGACGTGAAGGACAATCACATATACGACATGTCTACGCACGGACTCTGAACCTGCAGCTCCTCGGCCTCAAGAGACGCCGCTGCCGCAACTGTTCGCGCCACAGCAGGCCGACATATTATCATTATATTTTTATTATTATTTTATTATTAAAATGGAAATTATTTCAATTCAACTTTTGTGCGGTTCATCCCTTCCCCCTTGCCCGGCGCCACGTTTGCCCATCCTCCTCCCTTCCTCCTCCTCCTCCTCCTCCTCCTCCTTCTCCTCCTCCTCGGCCTTTCCCTCTCACTACGCACGTGCTGCCGGCGCATCCACGTCGGGAAGCGGCCGTGTGGCGGCGCTCGTGGAGAATGAGTGTGACCGCTTTGGGCGAGCGCCAGGTCGCGCTCCCTCCCCTCCTCACCACCGCCCTTCCCCTGGAGAGCGCCGTGTGGTAGCTGCGCCATTTTTCATGCGCCAGGTTGTTGAGGGACGATTTTGAACCGCGTGTGTTTACCAGCGAATGAATCCCACTGAAAGCTGTGTTGGTCTCTGAGCAATGGTTTTTTTTCTTGTCCAATGTTTTTACGAGTTATTTTCCATGTAATGAGTTTCGTTTTCGAATACGAATTTGATACGTTGTAGTGAGTACTGGATAAACCAGTGTGAACTACTTTGGCTTTGTTAAATATATATTGTTTTAAAATGGAAATGAGAGACCAATTGTTTCCGTGTTTGAACACTCTCAGCTACAAATCCTCGGTGATTTGCTATAAATGATTCATTTTCCTTTTCAGGAGCGATATAACAACAGCTATTTTTAATCAAGGAAACGAGACTGGGAACTGTGTGAACATGTGAAACAAGCGAGACCAATTTCAGATTCTTCCACCAATATACAAAATCTAGAAGCGGCAGCTGAGGCGGGAAATAACTCAGGCGCTCGAATAGCCGAACCGACAGGACGCCGTTGTGCCTATCGCGTCGACCAGATCAGAAGCTAGCGCGGCTGAGATCCGCATGTTTTCTCGCCCATATATTACGCCCCGTGACGAAGGAAAGAGGTTTTTACGCAAACAAGGTAACGGCAGTGGAGACGTACTACCCGCTATTTTTTGTGTCAACTTTAACGTATTCCTTTCCTCCGTCGGCGCAGAAAACAGGTTGGCGTTGGTACTAGATTTCCGAAATAAGATTGGATTTTTTTAAAATCATTTATGATTAGTTTCGCAAATTTTTGCTTTACACAGTATAAAGTTCACAGTACACAGTTAAAAGTTTAGAGGTCTTCATTCTTGTGAACAGACGCTTGTGCATGTATGTAAGAATCACTCCGGATTATTTTCAACCATTTTCTTTTCAATGCCATGTGCTATTTCTGTTTTCTAAATACATCATTCCAAGTCAAAGGGAAAACGCAAAACTCGCGAACAATTTCTCGGTCTATTCTGCATTTGCAGGCGTTGCGAGCTTATCTCGCTCTCCATTATCAGGAGCGCCATCTGAAGTGGATTTGAAAGCGCCGCGGACGTTTCCTTAGCCGGGCAGGGGAGTGGGAACGCCTCTTGGAGCTGTCAGGCGAATGAAGCCGAGGCTGCCTCTTCGCGTTAAAAAACGGCGAACCCCGAAAGCCCATGGTGTCAGCACAGTGGGCTGAAATTAGTCCCAAAATGAATCGAGAATTTAACCAATGACATCCACAACAAAATTAAATTAGCTCAGATTAAAAGAAAAAAAAAATTTTTTCTCGTCACCTTGTTTTATTCTATATGCCTTCTGTTCATTTTCGTTTGCTTTTTCTACAAGAGCTTGACGAATCTTAATTGTAGTAATATTTCCTCTTTACATTCAGAACAAAAATCCCTTATGAATAGGTGACACCTGAACAGTGTAAGTGATATTTTATAAATTTTGAGAAATCTGTATATTTAAGTCAATATAAATGTAAAGTCGTGATGCTTTGTTTCATCATTAAATCAACGACATTTCATTTGGTTATAAAACCCCGAAAATACATTCCCACTTAACTATAGCCTAAAATAAATATTTTTTTCTCTGGTTTTATAAAATGTCACTTACACCGTTCTGGTTTTCACCCATTCATAAAATGTTTGATTTGTTTTAGTTTTACCTCCTTTTATTGTGACTGTAAAGGTACTGTCATTGTACGATATTTTCTTTATTAATCAAAATAACTTTAGCTTTCCGTTGCTGCTGTAATTCGTGCAGTTAACCACGCTGCTTCAACTGCTTTTACCAGGGGTATTTCAAGTCCCCCCTCCCGAGATGATTTCACAAACTTACTTTACCCTCATTTTACAGCTGGTGAGCTGTGGCACTTCGGACTTCTACCCGGGGTCGGGGATACCCACAACGCTCTTGACTGACTTATACCCATAACCTGGTCGCATCGCCAGCTCTATGCTCCCAATCATCCGAACTGGAAGGAATCCTTTCTCACGTGTGCCGGATCAATCCCTCAATAATCAATCGGACACTTCACGACAAATACGGCGCCCAACCGGGGGCCACTCGGGCTCTTACACTCGGAGGGACCCGAAGTTCCGATCGGTCTCCTCACTGTTAAGTGCCAACACCATTCTGCTAATGGTGTAGGTAGCCAATCCCACTCGTAAGAAGCAAACGCCGATTTGTTGGAAATAACACTTTGCGATCGGAGTGTGATTCAGCTTCATACTAAACGCGCGCATTACTGCCAACAAACCGTCGCGAATTTAGTTTTTTGTACGAGGTATTTCGGCGTGCATTTCGGCCCTTTGTGCGTGGCCTGGGTTGCGGCGAGAGCGGGGGCGGGGCGGCGGGGGTCGCGGAAACGTCGTTCATAATTGAAGCCGCCAAGGCCACGCGCCGCCTTTCCTCCGCCGCCCCCCATCGCCGCCGCCGCGTGCAGCCCCCGGCGCGAAACAAGCGCTCGCAGCCAGACGCGTCCTTCTCGCCGAGGACACGCGCTCGCCAAAATGCGCCGCCGCCGGGGCAAAAAAGTCCGCAAAGAGTGGCAGGAAGCTGAAGCGTCCGGCAGGTGTCACGAAATCGTGTTGGATGGGGCAGAGAGAGGGAGACGATTGTGAAGTGAATTTCGGTGAAATGAGAGAGGCTAAGTTCAGTGCTTTTGCGTTTGTTTAATGTTCTTCCATTAGTTTAAGTCCCATTTGATGCTTAATTTTTCGGATCAACGTTGGTCTCTGAGAATCCTATTTTGGATATAAATTGCTCTGACCGTTGATTTCTTTTCCCGCCTAATTTGCTATGTCATTCTCTTTAAAAAAAATTGTTGGTCGAAAACAATTTTTGAGGGTATCTTTTGATTTCGAAATCATGTCCCATGGATAGTTTTGTCGTAGGTGGAACGGCACAATAAACAAAGTTATCACTAGATGGAGGGACCTAAGCTAAGTAAGATTACGAAGTATTACACATGTGCATCTCTGCTCATATTTCACCAAAACAACTATTTGTTGGTTGGTGTGATGACATGAGTACACTTAAAGAATCATCGAAGTGATCGTAGCTTATCTGAGGAAAGTAACCTCTGGAGTAGAAAATATTTGAAAGTTTGCAGTAGAAGACATTCAGTTGCGTCAAACGAGATAATTTTTACAACACTTCAGAAGTGTAGGATATTTCGAGAATGAAATTATGAAATGACATTCTTGGCTTTTTGACATAGAAAAGTACCTAAATTGTATCTTCAGTTGTGGATAACAGTGTTATAGGTTTTGGTGACTTCATAAAATCGTTTTATTTTTATTTATTTTCTTCCCGTTTGACTTCTGTCTTTCGGGGGTTTTGACGGGTACAATGTTACTTACAATGATTTTACTTGGTCATCCTCGGGCGAATGCGGGTCTCGGAATAACCCATCACTATAGTATATACTCACTCTATATACACCCATAAAATCGTAATTCGTAATTTTTTGTTGTAATTGATCTCAAATGTTGCATCAGAAATCATTACATAAGTTTGGTTTAAGAAGATAACGGATCTGCGCAATCCAAACGGAGCCGGGATGTGCTTATCCCGAGGGGGGACTGATGATCTCGGGGCCAGGTAGCTGGTGCCGGTGGCGTGATGGCGCGCGAGGCCTGCCGGAAGAGGCCCCCGGGGGGCAGCCAAATTGCGGAAACGCCGCGTCTCGCTGCGGCGCCACCGTCATCCTCCGCGCCTGCGCCGGAGAGACGCCGCTCAACTGCCCACCCGAGCACAGGCCACGCACTGCACATGTGACGTAGTGAAATAAGAAATAAATTTCAATAACAAAATAAAAATAATATATTCAAAGATTATGTACAAGTTACAATGAAATTAGCTAATCTGTTAAAACACTCGCGAGCAACTTTTCTCTTTCAGAAAACTCGCTTTACCGCAGAAAAACCAAAGCCACGTGATGGCGGATGGTACGGACTCGGTCCCGTGACAATTACCGCAACATGCCGTGACGCAAAATTTAAATAACCCCGGTCTGTGCGGACCGTGTTCCTACAGCACTGGCAGATTGGTCTGGCCCCTTATCTCCGGACATGCTCGCCCCACTCCCACACTCCTAGCACCCTGTGCTACACCCGTACAAGCTTTCCGAAAGTGCAAACTGAATGAGAAGGGCCGCAGGATGGCGCGTTAAAAGTTGTGAGGCTGACAACCACCCACCTCGTTTCCATGGATAAGACCTCGCAGGCAGCCGTTCTTACGCCCCCAGACCAGGTTCTTAGGGTGGGCTGCCTGCTGTCGTAAACGTAGGCTCGCCGGCAGCATATCTGGAGTTTACAGCCTCCGGATTTTGTTGGCTCTGCGGCACACCATGAGTCAAACCGCCGCAGCGCAAACTCCGGGATGTTCAGCTCAACCTTCCTCCCCCGCAGCGTACTTTCACCAACCTAACGGTTCTGGCCCTCGTGTTAACGACGCCACACACAGCTCTGCTCGGGGGATCGTGTGTGGGGGGGGTAGACTTGCGACGACGTAATGAATAGCGCGTTTGCCTTCCATCGGAAAGACCTCGGTTCGATTCCTGTGCAGTTGGTGATGGGCAAAACGAGTTCACAGTCGATTTCCTTTCCCTCTCATTGCAGTTCTCTATTATTGTTCTCCTCGTTAGTGCTGCCATCTACTACTCATTACATCATCACCCAACACCCTGGCTGACTTCAGTAATAGAAAGGCCCCTAAACCTAAATCAATAAAAAAATTACTGTGGAACGATCTGGAAGAATATTAACGCATTCTCTCGGCTGTGTGGTCCCTCAGCCCGTTTTTTAGTACGGACGCGATACCTATGTTAATTTTTCTGTAACATCGATTTTTGGTAATTTATTTTGTAAACTTTCGAATTATCGCCGATGTATTTTTTGGCATCGATGATTTGTTATCGGTGTTTTTTTTCCCCTTTCCGATGTTTTGTTTCTTAATGAAAAATTCCCATGATCACAACACTCAAAGTTAAAATATGAAACGATAAGTGATGGTAACACTATAATTCTTGTATTGGAACCGAAGGAGCGCTGTTTGTACAATCTTCATCGACCAAATTCTCTCACTCGAGATGACCTCCATGTCATTGTATTCCCTCCTTCATATTCATTTCGCACATCGAGAAGTGGGTAACAAATACGCTGTGGGGGTAGGGTGTCTCTTCTGCTCGTACCCTTATTCGGCTAATTAACACGTACACTCAAATTTTAATGCACACAAATTTAATGTAGAGTCTAAAGCAGTCCAAAAAACATTGTTTGTACACGATGTATTTTTAACATCTATGTTTCAATTTTGAATATCGATGTTTTCTAATATCGGTGTTTTGTTATCGATGTCGCATCTCTAGTTTCTAGAAGTGGCTTGGGAAGCGAAGCGAAGTGAATGATGTATTCTTCTAGACCACCCATCTCGTGTATGTCCGACGATTATACATTCTGGAACATCCCTAGAGTCCAGTGCAGTAGACATCCGCGGAAAGAATCATTCGGACGCTCTCTGCCGCCCGGGTGGTGAATTCTTTTTTGGACAAATAGCTGAAGTGCGTCAATAAAAGAAACGCGTGTGAAATTCGCGCATTAAATTAAGTAGAAGTATCTACCTGTTTGTCCGGGGGACGCCTTGTCCTATGCAAAGTTTCGGCCGTAATGGTGAAGCTTCCCCAGGGCGAAATGCCGTGAAGCTGCGACGTTCCTCTGGGCGAAATGCATTTCACCGTGAGGAAGGTCGCAGCATGACAGTCGAAACGCTTACATCTGTTCCAAGGACACGACGTCTACCGGACTGCCAAGTCGATATTGTCCCCGGTCGCAGAAGCCTACGCTTTGAGTGGAAATACTGTACTTAAATGAGGAAAACTCGCGGCGTGATCTGTACGTATGGAATATTTTGCACAATTTTTCTACATTTCATTCATATCCTTAGAATTTTCTCTACTACCCTTCATTTCTTTCTTTCTTTCTTTCTCTCTTTCTTTCTTTCTCTCTTTCTTTCTTTCTCTCTTTCTTTCTTTCTTTCTCTCTCTTTCTCTCTCTTTCTTTCTCTCTTTCTCTCTTTCTTTCCTTTTTTTTTTTACTCCCACTCTGACCGATAGGGACTGACTACAAGATTTCACGGAATCATTCATTCGCCGCTTCTCTATTTAATGTATAAATATCGCATTAATCTTCTTTACATTTTCGGTTGAAGAAGGCACTTGAGATAGTACGGTATGCTGATTACCGCTTTCGGTGTGTTTGCGCCCATTGCTCAGCTTGCGCTGGCCGGGCGTGGGCGGCGCCGCGCTGCGCGAATCTGGCGGCAAATTGGGAGTGACACGGGGGCGGCGCCGCATGAAGGACTGCTCGAGTGGAGCCGGCGGAATTTTCCCTGCCCCGTTGATTTAGCGCAGCCACTTACGACTCCTATGTTACGACAGCGAAAAAGCGTGTTCTTGGCATATTGTGTAGGTGGTATATTGGAGAGGAATCAGGTTGAACTTCACGGGATCGAAGAATGGCCATTAGTTAGTTTAACGGTAGTGAGCCTTATTGGTGGAACTTCAATCGAAATTAACTTTGCAACTTGCGTATGAAATTGTGTTAAGTTGAACCTTCTTGTCTTCTAGTGTGATGTTGAAATACTCTTTTCATAAACGTAATTATAAATTATTATGAGGTTTCCCGACTGATCAGCCATTTTTTTCTAATATTTGTTTTCTAAACGTGTAGTATGCATCTGCGTAGATATCAATGGTGGTGTTGTCGAGGAGGAGAAAAGTTCTTGGTGGCTCGTGGATGACCAACCGTTTCCATTGGCAGCGGACTGCCAATTAGGAAAACTATAATTGACGCCGGCCTGAAAGCCAACATTACATCATATACTATTTTTTGTTGTAAAAAAAAAACGGGCACTGAAATAAACCTAACTCTTACAAATGTTTTTGGATATTTTTAATGAAACAAAAATACTACTTCTGAGCTGGTCATTGCTGCAAGGCCTTGTCATGTTTCTCCGAAATCCAGAGAGGACTAGATGGAAAAATAATATACAGTTCATAACTCTGTTGTTTGTACAGTGTAAATGTTATAAGAAATTCATGTATTATTGCATAGAAATTACTCTTAATATTTTATTAAATTATTGACCGCGAGTTGAAAATGAAAATCTTTGAAAAAAATAGTAATAACTCCATAATTTATTAAAAAGACTCTGTCGCAAAAACCACCTTATAATGTGAAATATTTACGAAAATAAACTTGTTTGTACACTTAAATAAATTCCTTTATTCCTACGCTGTTAATACTTTTCGTCACGTTCAGACTTTCTTCATAGTGGTCGTTATCAGCTGTAATAGTTTGCGAATTTGTGTGTTTCACGATAGGAAAGAGGAATCATTATTTTAGTTAGAGTTAATTTTATTAGAGTTAAATCATTTATTTGTACTTTTATTTGAAAGCAAATTAAGTGTTTGTTGGTTGTCTTGGTTATAATATAAATAATATAAAATAGACGTATAAAATAGTCTAAATATTTAAGTTTTAGTTACAAAAAGGAAGTGTACAAACAAGATTGTACTGTACGACTGTACGTAGAAGGGAGGTCTAGTTGTCACCTTTCTTCTGCTGCCGGCCGCAAGCTTTACAGCATTATGAATATACGTTCGTACTCGTGTGTGCTGGATTTATTCCAGTTTCACAAATGATAAATACGCTTCAGTGATTCACTTCTGGCGCCAAAACTGTCAGCATTCAGGGTCGTTTCAGAGGATATATTACTGTCGCAAGTTACGTAAGGTTTCGCGAGGATAACTAATTGTCAAAAAAGATATCATAGTGGTGACGATAAATATTTGGTTGTCATCAGCTCGCTAGAAGATAAGATATATTTTTTTCGAGCAATTAAACATGATTTTATTTATTAACAATAATAACAAATTTGGTCTCAAAGGGCGAAGCTCAGTGCGTCATTGGATTGCAAATATAATGTTCCTGGCTGGAGCAGAAGCACCGGTGCTAACGAAAAACAGTCGGCGTAGATAATGAAACATACGAAAAGTCGTGGGCCATCTCTTTTACAAGAATTTCTTCTAAAGCTGACCTTACCATTTTTGTCCTTTCCCTTCAACTTCTTCTTCTTCCCTTTTATTCAAAACTTTTTTTTTTGTTATTCTTTCTTTTATCGAAACAAATACGAAACTGTGAGTGATTTGCAGGAAGAATTGGGGACCGCAGGTGACGAAACATAATGTACGCAGGAAGTAAACATTGCTAGTTGCAGATTTGGCATGGTCAATTGTTTTCTTTGGCGTACCGTGCTTTTAACCAGTGAGTTGCACAGCATGTCCATCCGATTTTATTATAATCGCTTCTAGAGCAACCCCATCTTAAGCGCTTTCCTCTTCTGACTGTTGGTTTTGGGCGAGTAGCTGCGTTGGAGCTGCGGTCCAGAAGGCCGAGCAAACACGCCGCCGGGCGACGCGCCGCCCGCCACCTGGCGATGCCGCCGCCACCGTCGCCACCGCGTTACGCAACGCGCTTGCGCAAAGCAGCCCCCCTGCGGCGGCAGCGGCGGTGGCGGCGTCGACGACAGGACGTTTCGACGCCGCCCCGCCCCACCCCGCCCCGCGCACCTCTGCGGATGGCGCTCATCCGCCGTTTGGCGGCCGCCCGCCCGCGCGCCGGACGCGGATTTCTCCTTCCGCCGCGATCTCGCCCGACAGCCGCCTCTTGGTGCTCGCTCGCGCGGGGTTCGCTTGGAGGTACTACCTATACTGCTTCGTCTATGTACATATCCTTCGTACATAAACTATTACTGCTCCGTCTATGTACATATCCTTTGTACATAAACTATTACTACTTCGTCTATGTACATATCCTTCGTACATAAACTATTACTACATCGTCTATGTACATATCCTTCGTACATAAACTCTTACTACTTCGTCTATGTATATATCCTTCGTACATAAACTATTACTGCTTCGTATATGTACATAGCCTTCGTACATAAACTATTACTACTTCGTCTATGTACATAACCTTCGCACATACACTATTACTACTTCGTGTGTGTTACTTCGTTGGACTTCATACAACGGACATGAAGCCCGTTGACAGCTGTGACGCTGTCATCCAATCGGGAGCTTCAACGTCACTGTAGTGTACCTTTTTACCTGTACATTGACGGTAGTATGGAGGTTACAAGGTTAGAAAGAAAGTAACGGCACTATGATGACGCGATCAGTTTTCAATGCGATCATTTTGTGTGTTGATTGCTGTACAGAACGATGTACGAAACGACATACAGAAGATATCTTGATTGATGAATTCTGTTGGCATGCGTAGAACTTCTTCAATGTTACAAGTGCTTCACCCAAACGTAAAGAGTGTTTACCCAATTTGCCTGGTACAGTGAAAGAATTGTCGCGCCTGTCCAATAAGAAAGATCTC
>BOPP01000068.1:5607847-5621526 GCA_017312745.1 Gryllus bimaculatus | reverse complement strand
TTGGCGATTACTATAAAATGTAGATATTTACCGAGAAATATTAGTGTACGAACTCGTATCTTAAGGAGACATTTTACGGCTTTCAATATTGTGTTTAGATATGGTAGAGAAAAAAAAGGTTGAAAGGGGACGAAGGAGTCAACAATTCCTTTTAAAGGGAGAGATGAACGAAAAAAGGTTCGGAATCCCTAATCTGGATCATTTTCCTTCTAAATGATTTTCTTGCGTGCGAGACTAGTCATTTTCAATTCACGCAAAATCCAAGGTGAGAAGGTTTGCATGTTCTCCCTCACCAATTTTCCATTTAAAGAGTGCGTGTGTAAAAGGAAAGGAAAATTCGCGGAATACTGCCTGGGATGATTGAACTTCGAAAGATTTGCATAAAAACGTTAAAGAAATTTTGCCGATAAGGAAGCCTTTTACCAAGCTCTATTCATTCCCTTTCACTGGTCTAGTTACCAATTCATTTTCGATTTGCGCGGGTGGATTAGTTCAATGGGAACTTTGTAGAATGCCGTTTCACCAAATCGACATTTACCATTCTCTTAAAAGATTTTCCGCCTTGGAGCTTAATGCAATAGCGGCAAATACGACAAATTCTGAAATGTACTTATTCATGTACTTCAAAACTATTTTTTTTAAACTTTAAGATTCAATGTTAGCGTCGTTTTCTCTTGAGTTACGTTAACAGTATTATGGGGTCCTTTAAATTCACTAAAGTTATTGTTCTTAAAATTGTTCCACCTAATATTTAAATTATCGAAGTACGACGCACAGTGCAAAAGTAACTTCGCAAAAAAAACTATTGCCATGCTACTCTGGAAATAACTCATCAATTTTTTTGTAAGATTCCGACCCCAAAGCCGTTATAAAAAAACACATCGATTTGCGAAGAATTGTTCATACGGGATCTGAGTTCTGAAATAAAAGCAGCTTTGCAGGAACGACAACTGGCAGACTGAGTATTCACAAGGAGAACGTCGATGCAACATTCGTCTTCCACTCGACGACTAAACATACACACTGTCAGTGGTAGCGCGATCAGGGCGACGATTAACTTCTTAACACTTTTGAAAATATTGAACATAGCAAAAGGACTATAGACGCTTACGTAGCTGAGTAGCTGCGGAAATCGTCGTCTTGCGCAATGATTACAAAATGTTGAACGTATTGTTTCTGCCCATGACATTTCTCCAGTGCGTGTTGCAGGAAATACTGTCTTCCGTAATAGAATATCGTTGTCAACACGTAATTATGATTTGTTGAGTTTTTTAAACAACCTAAGCAGTTACATTGCCTGGTTCTGGTATGCCTTGGTACAGAAAATCGAAATGGGACTCATCTGCAATAAACGTGAAATAAAGAGTTTCGGATCTTATTGGTATAATATGGTTGGTGCATTGGAGGAAATAAGCATGGAGTGGAATTTGTTTTAGTCTTTGCCGTTTTTCCGTCCACGGGGATCCTTAAGGGCCCCTTCCTTCCGGGGATCGATGCGGTGCCCACGTGCTCCAACCTAGATACGGCCCTAATCCTAAGGATGTAGTCGAATTTGAATTTATTTCAATAAGTTTTGTTCCTCTGTAGCAGAAAATAATTATCAAGTTCATTTAATATATTTTTTTTAATCAATGGAATCTTGGTTATACCTATCAATCGTTGGTTAATATTTGGCTATAAACCCCCAATGAACCTTTTGATCATCATTGATTCTCTTCAAAATTTCGTCGACCCCAGAGGGTCGATACCGAACCTACTTGGGAAACATCGATCTAAATATTCTGCGCTGACATTCGTGTAGATTTCATTCAAAGGCCGATTTAATTGTGAAAATTCCTAGACACTAAGGATATGTTCTGTTGAGCGTAAGTCTTCAAAAATCCAGTTTAATTCATTCGTATGTCCCCAATTTAAACATTTTCTTATTTACATTGTGCACTTCTATGACATTTTTAAACTTAGTAATTTTGTTTCATCCGGCATATCTAACAACCAATTAGAAGAAGAATTCTTTAGTGCTAACACCGGCGCAAGTGTATTATCGAAAAATAATATAAAAAATTCAAGCTGAGCCAGACATGTCAAATATTTTATTTTATGAAGTTTTGAATCTTACTCGTGTGAAAAAGGACGTGCTGTTTTAGCTGCAATAGTTTTATTTTGTCAAGGGAGTCCACCGAAAATTAATGTCTTCTCCTCCCTACGTCACATACAGTTTTTACTTTTTTTAATACTAAATAAATCTATAGAGAAATTAGCCTACGAAGGGTCCAGTTTGACAGGTCGGAAAACAAAACAAAGTCTTGTTGGACGATGGAATTGCAAGAAGAATCGAAAATGTTGCTCTGATCCCATTGCAGACGAGCGCGTTAACTAATTTCGCCTTTGGGCATAACCTACAGTTACGCTCCCAACAGTAGCCAAGCCGTCGCTGTCAAATCGGTCCCTTCTTACATTAATCTCTCCGTGCCTCTTGGAAGCGAGTTGCGGTCTTCCGCGCGGAACGCGTAGCCTCTCCGTCCTGCGGCGGCGCCGCGCTGTCGTCGGGCTTCTGCGGCGAAGCGATGCGCGCGCGCCACGTGCGGGAAAGCACTCTAGCGGTGAACGCCCTTCGGCAGCGGGCAGCGTTTCATTGCGTCGAGTGCGCGCTCTCGCCGTCTCGTCGCCTCGAGGGGGCTGCCCGGTTAAGACGCTGCCCCAAGTTTTATTTTAAATTAATTTATTTATTTGATTGTTTTGTACATAGATCGGTTTTGACGACTTTACATATGTATTGATGACTTATTAAATAAAACTAACCCAACTTAATATTACTACAGAGTAAATTCCGTGGTGGTAGCAGATATCTTGTGGTAATCCATGGTATTGTAAAGGAAATAATCTCCACCAAAATTTTAATAATTTTATCTAACACATTTTACAACGTTAAATTTCGATAAATTCCTTCCCAAAGATGGCTGCCACTTAGCGCCAACCAGCATGTCTTTGCCCCCCCACTTTTTATATATTTCTTTGACCATTTGGAATTCGTCCGGAGAATCACATTGTTTGAGCCAAGATCCACTGAAGGATTGGAAAAGTGTTTCCCGAAGTAACTTTGGAAAATTGTTAATAAAATTATTAAAACTTTTGTGGAGATTATTTCCTTTACAATACTACTACAGAGGTTGAGAGAAACCATGATGGCACCTCACAGGATCTATTGTTGATTCGAAAACAATTTACTGAATATGTGGTATGGATATTTATTTTTGATGCGAGTTGGATGGATGGGGATTTTGCAAAGTGTGAATGAAGATAAAGTTTGGATGTGGTGTATATTAGAGAAGTTGTTGTGGGATTGGTAGGTGATGTGGTGCATGATGGGATCGAGGTTGAATTCATTATGTAATTGTGATTGGATATGAACCAGGATGCATTAGTGATTGTGCGGAACTGCTTCAAGTCGTCGTCGTACTTCAGGTGCCCGGGTGAAGAACTGGAAGCGTAAACTAGAGGAAATTTGATATCGTAGGTTTCCGCGGCCAGAGTCGTGATCTGGGCTGTCCAGGCGCAGTACAGCCCCGAAGAGGACCGCGATATGTGGGTCGAAACGTCGGCACTTCAGCCTTCGACCCGGCGTCACCCGGACAGTCCGGATCTTAGAGGAAACTTGGCTAGTTGTGAGGAAAGTGTTGCGTTTGCATGGCATTTTCCGGGTTAACGTATGCAATCGTATGTAAAATCGCACAACGATTTTTTTGACGTACAAACGATAATTTCGGAAAAGGAGCGGTAAATTGAAAGTACGAGCCATGCCAGTCAAATTGAGTCATGTATTCACATCTTCACTGCGCTTACGTCTAGGTCTTGAATGCGTGAGCGCATGGTTGGAGTTCTGCCAGAGTAATTTCCATCACATGGCAGATTGTGTCACATATCGACGACTCAGTACGAAGCAAATTACATGTTCTAAAGAGTAGAACATTATTATTCTAGAATCTTCCTAGTGAGACTAAGATGTCATTTCTTTGAGACAAAGCAAACATTTGCAGTCGATTGTACGCGTTATCAGGAACACTCGCGAATGAGAGAAGTAGTCGTCCAAAAATTATTTCTGTGGGAGTGTTGTGTGACGTTAAGAATTCGAAATTTTATTGACGCGTATATATTCCATCCCACTCCCCTTGTGGCCCTCAACAAATAAAAGTCGTATTCCCCGTCGCCGCGACATTTATCGCACCCCTCTCTGCTTCCCGATCGAGTCAAGTAGTGCTCGTGCACTTGTGGTCGCGCCCACCTCTTTCAACGTTTCCTCTTGAAGAGGTAAATGATAAGGGGGCCGTAAATTTCATTGACGCGCGTTGGCCGACGCCGCCGTGCCAAGCGACGCGACGCGACGCGGTGCTCGGGTTGCACGTGCGTATTCTACGGAGGTTACGTCATGCGACTCGAAAGCTCTCATCATCGTCGGCGTCTTTTCTTTCTCAAGATCCTGGTAATCGCCAGGTGCCATAAATTGGGCAATGAAATGTGACGTAAGAACCGCCATTTTTATTTTCGTGGTGTGATCGCCGGTGTAATGTCGAACATCTTCCGTGACGTGCGGCGACTGGAGAAATGTTTGCCAGACAACGTCTTACTCCTTATGTCTTGATTGATACGGACTGAAGTGAAGCCAATCTTTTCCTTCATTTACGTTTATTTTAGCGTAACGTTTTAGAGGATCTCTGTGAACTTTTTTCGGGCGTGTCATCTATTATGATGTTTATGTCCGTAAATACAGTGAATGATTTATCTCAGGAGGTTACAGAGTGTGTGTATGTGTGAGAGAGAAAGAAAGAAAGAAAGAAAGAAAGAAAAAAAAAGAAAAGAAAGAAAAAAGAAAGAAAGAGAAAGAAAGAAAAAAGAAAGAAAGAAAAAAGAAAGAAAGAAAGAAGAAAGAAAGAAAAAAAGAAAGAAAGAAAAAAGAGAAAGAAAGGAGGAAGAAAAAAGAGAAAGAAAGGAGAAAGAAAAAAAAGGAAAGAAAGTAAGGCAAGGGCGAAGAATAAAAGATCACGCGCGATCCGTATCAATCGAGGCTCCTGATATCGATCGCAGAAATCACAAAAAATTATCTATCAGTTTAGCCTGCAAAAATCTCTTCACGATAATGGTTGCATTCGACCCAGCTATGTTGCTATCGAGACTCGAATCCAATGACTTTCCGACCACAGACATTGTAATTACTGTTGTTACCCTGAATCATCTGAGCCGGTTAGAGGGGCTTAAAATAGCACAGTTATTATTTTAAATAAATTTTCTTTCTCTCTATGTATTATGTTTTAATGCTTTCTTCTCTCTTGTTTCAGGTCAGTACAATCCACATTTCTTGTTTAACAGAAGAATGTAAGTAAAACTAATGAATTATCATTATATACGATTGTTTAATGTGTTTTGAAACTATGTTCAAAGAGTTCTAGGAACGTTTTGCAATGTAGCTTCATTTATTTAATTTTTTTCGAAGTAATTTCCTCCATATTCAGTGCACATTTCCATCGTCCGAAGCCAATCCCTAAACCAGTTCTGCCAAGTTTCTCTAGGGAATAAGGGAACTTCTCCGATTTATTACAGTTATAGCACTAGAGAATTGTGAAGGTTCATTTTTGTTCCGAAGTGCTTACGCTGAAACTATTGGACTATAAAGACTGAACAGTAAGAACCGTAGATAATAAGTGGCTTGTTAGGAAGTAAAAAGTGTAGGAAAAAGGAGTTTCCAGGAAGTATTAACAGGGTGGAGGACAACACGTACACAATCGTTAATATAAGTGACACTTCTTTGAATATTCAGTTGTTACTTTTGTAATACTTTAATGTCTAACCTTGCAAAATGAATTGTTAGTCGGCTTTCGCTTCACACTGGAATTTCTTGAAATGAGATAAGAACTCATAACACCACGGAGGAAATATGTTCAGTCATTCCTCCTATATGGTAACACGTCGAAGAGCATCGCCGTCTGTTCCTCCGCTTGACACTAGCACGCGACGATATAGAGCGGGTTCTCCGTAAGGCTCTGTTGCGCGATTACGAAGTCCTTGTCGAGCCGCTTGCCTGGGTTTACGCCCGCCTGCATCAACAGCGCCGCGCGGCGTCTGCGCCGAAATAGCCGCGAGAACGCTGCTCCCGACCCTGGGCTGCTCGCGCGGGCGAAAGCCCCGAGCCCCCCCCCCTGCTCTACGACTGTCGGTGGAGCACGTGCGGCGCGCAGTTCTCTTCGTTGGTGGCGTACCAAGGTTCAAGGTTGCGGGCGGTTGCGCTCATGAATGAGTAAACAGTGGGGCAAATAGCGGGCCTGTTGAATGCAAGACCTTCGTAGTTAATTCGTTCTTTCATTGTTTCTTATTGGTTACTTTCTACATCGCCGCCGTGTTAACGTCATTAATGCCGTTAGTTGCATCACTATTTTCTCATGACTTCCTAATATTACGATTATTCGCTAGCTTTCACAAATATGGTAAATGCAGATATTAACATATAGGTCTTCTTCGTTTTGAATATTATTATTTTAATTATTATTAACATCAATCTTTTCACTTTGGGTGTACAATTTTGAAAATACATTTCCAAGTAGTGTTATAAAATAAATGTGTGTGAAAAAAATGGCATCTAGCTAGCGAGTCGATAGAAATGAGAAATAATTTTATAATAACTTTACCTGTACTGAAAAAATATAACTAAATAGAATTACATTTAGAAACGATACTAACAAAATTTTTGGCGAATTGTTATATTTTGTGTGCTAAATGAAAATATTTCTTTTTAAACCTTTGTTTCTGGAATGCCAATTTCTCGGTAAAGAAAGGAATTGGTGCCCAAGCCTGATGCTTAGTACAAGGCAAGAAGTTCTAAAGGACGTGAAACGATGTAATTATTCTTATACGAACAAAGCAGTAGCATCTCCATATAATCACGGAATCTACTACAAAATAGTCCGTGTAAGCTCTGAAATTAATTGGATACCTGTGTAATAACTACACTCGTTTACTTCGTGTTTATTAAACGTCGGCTAGAGTGCCACATCTATGATATGCAGTTTTCTATGTCTGGCGTCTTTATCAGGTTGCGAGGGAACTAGAGCCTAACGAAAATACTGTTCCATAACGCCAGCAGTGAAGAGCAAATATTAAATGGCGGGAGTGGCCTCTTCCTTGAAGCCTGGGTATCATACAGCTATTCCATAAGTAGCGATTATGAAAACACTTCATACGTGAAGTATGAGAATAGACAGGATAACACTATCAGATATTTGAAGTTTTCAGTAAAAAAAATCGAAACTTTGTTGTTGTTTTTAATTTTGCCCATGTGTCTTGAGTATCTAACGAAATCGCGGACATCTCTGATGCGGCCGGAGATTGCATCGTTTTCTTTCGATTTTTGGGCACATTGGAAGTAAGTAATATTGACCAGTGGTCTGCAGCAGCAACAATTGTGCTGAACAGAAAATATTTTTTTTTTCCAAAAAGTAGCACGCACCTTCTCATGAACGATAAATAAAAGTACTTTCGTATTACACTGCAGCAAATTAAGTATTTTAACAAAAACACTCTTCTCAAATACTGCAGTAACATACTATAATGTATGCGGATGCATAATGCAACAGTTCTTTCTTTACACACCAAGAATACAAGAAAGTGCACAAATCAGCACTTACATAGCAACTAATTAATGGCGTTGAACTTCATCCTTGGCACTTTCTTGTTGCACGACGTCAGCTGTGTTGTGACGTACATTGAGTGTGATAATTCAGTTAGTACGCGCAGTTTGAGAATAGATGGAAAAATACAGAAAAATATTTGCATTTGTTCAGTCAAAATCGAAACGATTTTTTTCTTTTTAATTTTCCTGAGTTCCTGGGTATGCGAAACTGTAGGCACTTGTCACATGATCGTTATATAGCTTTCTTTCGATTTCTGGGTGCATTGGAAGTCAGTTATATAGAGATAAATGTCTTACACGAATTGGGATGTCCAAAATTTATAACCGGGTTGTGAGAAATGTTTTCACGTACTCTTTCCCCATTTTCTTGACAAATGTTCTATTGCCAAACGACCCCGAAAAGAAAAGTTTGACATCGTGGCGCTCACACGAAAATACAATTAATGAAATACCAGTTAATAACGCGAAAACGTATTCAAATTGTTTTTTAACTGATCCTAAGAAATGTTCCATTGGCATGAAAATTATACTGTTTGCAAGTGAGATATCTTATTATAGCTTCCAGTTGCATTCAATTATGTTGTATTCCGAACGCGAGAAGTTTCAATTTCTGAAAGTTAACATTTGACTTGTAAACATTTAGCAAATAAATTTATGTTCAAATTGTGATTTAAAAAATGATCAAAATAATTGTCACAATAGCTTACCATGGGATCCAGGAGATTTCTCTTAGGAGCTTGTAAATAATTTCCCTTTACGACTTCGACTTTGCTCTGGATTCTTTGTCAAAGAACGTCTGGATTGGAGCATATTTATATTCTTCCTTCTCCGTTCTTCTCTTTTTTCTTTTTACATTCCGTCCTTCTCTTTTTCTTTCTCCAAGTGGTATTGAAACGAGTATGGATCAAGGTATTCGTTCAACTGTAGCCTAATATCCTATAATTTTGGTTATTAATTCAAAAACTACTGCCGAAACTGCAGCGGATGCTAGTTTCGATGTGATTACCGTGTACCACTTCCATGCATACCTATTGGAATGTTCTTAAATCTCGCGCTCTTTAATGTAGTGCGCGTACAGTGGGCGTTGATGAATTAGTCTTGTGCCTTATGACGCATGCATTTGCAGGTGCACATGTTGGAGATTTCTCGTCCCGTGATTTTTGACGTGTGCCTTAGTAGCAAATAAAACATTGATGTGCACCTTTTCGTTGCTGCGTACGTCAGATGGTCTGATCTCGTAGCTTGGAGTTGTTTGGATTATGAAGGACGCAGAGTACAGTGCGTGCGTCACAGAACTTCATTATTGTCGTAATGTAAATCTACTCATAGACGCAATTGTGTTTTCTCGTTACGCAATTCTAGCCGTTGGCTGGTTGGAATATGCATGAGTACAACCCAACTTATCGCATATGTCCACAAACATATAAGGAAGTTTGTTCAGATGTATATATTAGTGGGTGCTGCCCCGGGTGGGGGGGACTTCCCTTTCGTCCGAGTTTTACGTGCACTTCTCAGGAAAAGGAACTTACGACATCGAACGAAAAGTGAAGAAATTAGCAAGCTATGCATATCTCTAATAATTTGTTGTGAATTATTTAATTCTTGAATTTGCTTAATTTAGTAGAAGTTCTGAAAATGGACGAAGCAAGGTGGTTAAACATCACTTGCGTGTTACTTTCAAGGAGCTTATTCACGGTATACGAGCGTTACCACGAACGACGCTGTAATTGTTTTCCCCCCACGAGAATGTGGATCTGGCAAGAATATTTAAATAATGTAATGGCACGATATACAATGACAACTGTCATATACTTTGATAATGCAATAGTACGCGACTCCGTGTTAATATTAAAGGAGACTCGCAGACTGGAGTTAAGAGCACGGCCAGCGAAACTTCTTGCCTGAGGTGTGGATTAGGAAAGAATGGGAAAACTAACTAATGGATATCAAGAAGAGCGTGGTATGTCATACGAAAAACGCGCGTGGTTCCCGGACGCAAACGGCATATATGATAGCACTGCTAAGTAAAATGCATGATAACCAGCAATTTCCTGGAGACTGGCGCGCTCCCAAAGCTACTGTGTAAACTAAGTATATTTTAAGCATTGTTTCTTTTTTTGCGAAAATATTGGATAAAACAGTTTTTCTAACGTGAGCTTAGTGTACTAATATTGAAGTATGTAAAAATCCTATCCACTGGTACCGTGTTCATCTCTGTAAACTTCATATTCTTAAAACAACAAAAAGGATGCAAACAACTTAAATGACATGATTGATAAAAAAATAAATTTAAAAATCATAAGAGTCTTAGAATTACAAAACACCATACCCAAAGAAATCTCAAGTTCGGAACACTCCAGATGCATCATAATTATGCCTTCCACTGGAGCTGGAAGGGGTTGACTGCAGGCGTCGGACGCGGCGCGTGACCCGAGGAACCGTCCGCTGCAGCCTGCCGGCGGTGCGGGCGCCGTTGGGCACGGAATTGCGGGCCGCCAGCGCCGTTACGTCATTCGCGCGTCAGCTGATTCGGTTGCGGTCGGGCGCGGAGCGCGAGTGGAAAGAGCGGAGCCGAGCGCAGCGGAGCGGGGGAGGGGGGGGGAAGCGTTTGCCGTCGGCCGCTGTGAATGGCGAAAAGACCACGCTTCGCGCCCGCGGCGTCTGTTTGCGCGGGATTCTGATCAAAGCGTCTCTTTCATTATTATTTTTATTCCTCCCACCCTCAATGTACGCTGCAAGTTCTAATGTCCGTTTGTGTTCCTTTCATTCACAAAACGAAACTGAATGTTTTTGGAGAAACTGAAGGAAAGTCGATTTTTGCTTCTCGCGAATAGTTCCTGCTTTGTATGATTTTGTAAATGTCATTTTAGGTTTCTATATCTTCTGACTGAGATGAGCATTTGTGTTAATTTTTTTTTACGAATAAAATATATTTTTTGAAGCGGTCCTATTCCTTTGGACACAATGAGGTAACTGGAATTAGTGCGCGTAGGTAGCAAATAACTTTTCTAATGTTTTATTATGACATCGAGCTTGTTTTAAAAATGTAAATTTTTGAGGTTTAGAGGTATTGTTCATGGTTTGATATTAAATTACCGGACAAATGAAAGACTAAAAAAAATAATTATACATACAGTCCTTAATTGACCGTGGGATGTGGTGTACCCCAAGGGACCTTTATTTTATATATGAATTATGTTATTAATCTTTTGTCACTGAGTGAAATTGTGTCATTTGCTAATGACGTGAGTGTAATGTAACAGGTAGTTCCTAGGATGAGGTATTCACAAAATCTGAAGATAAACTGTGAATGATTGAAAATTTGCTAAAAAAATTGAGCTTCAATACTGATAAAACCGTGTACATATTTTTTGATAGCTACAATAATAGTGAGTATGTGTAAAATGTTTAATAATACATAAAATCGGTTGTTTTAGATCTAAACATAATTGTTTGCTGGTTAAAAGAGTGGATATTGCCTAGTATTATTTTTTCTTTTTCCTTTGGCTTGTCGGTCCAATATGGGCCTTGGCTGACCAGCTATGGCCCATCCTCTCGGCCATGGGATAAGGGGTTCGTGTGGTTAGCACGAAGACATCCCTGTACTGTATATACTGGTCTTCATAACCTTAGGGCGGACTTCCTCATCGCCACACAGCAATAGATATTGGAACAATTTGGTGATATATAAGACGAAAGTTTAAAATGGAAGATTCATGAATTGAAATTAACCACTAAAAGAAGGTACTTGATTTTTTTATTCATGCTAGGTAGCTACGTGCTGCAAAAACCGAATTCAAGTGCTCTAGGTTTTTGAAACCATCTCTGAAGGAGAAATTTTCCAGCTTCAACCCCGCTACATAAGTAGAGGAAATATGCAATATTTGAAAAGAATTTCCAGTTGAATATAAATTAATTATCTTGAATATCATGTCAAGTTTTATAGTATTATAATCATTTGTCCCCCACCACACACACATTAACATACACACACACACTCAGTTACGTCAAGTTTCCGGGCGATCTGTTGGGCAAATACATCTCCTTCTCCCTTTATGTCTCATGTAGCAGTTACCGTTTTCGATTTAGAATCTCTAGAACTACTGTGAGGAGAGCGTCATTGCAGATGCCGTCGGTCGGGGCAGTCGTAGATGTCTTAGACATAGTCGCCATAATTGCCTTGACTGCTTGTTCCGGAGTCTGCGCGCGCCGGACGCGCTCGTCAATTTACTCCTCGTCCATGTTGTTACTTTATTGCCCTGAAACTGTTTTTATTTTGAATTGGCTTTTTTGTCTCCAGTTCCATACAGAACCATATTGAAAATCCCAAGATTTCGTTGTCGATTCTTTTATTCAAAACCTCCCCTCTATGTACTGTATTGTCATAAATGTACATCACGCATTTCTAAATTAATGATTTTAGTTTTGATGTGGTAATGTAACTCAGCCCTAATCCACTCCCTAGAACAAACGCTTGATGACTAGTAAAATAGGTCAAATGTCATTAATGGACAGGCATACTTTACTCATTACTGACGTGACTTCGTTTTTTGTTCTGCGGGGCCATAATCTGCGTCTCTCGGTGCCTCGAGCGCCACTAGCCGCCGAAACCTGTGGGTTTGCGCCAGCGCCAGGCGGCACCCGGGCCACCGTCGGCGTGAACGCTTTGCCGCCTGCGTCGCAGACGCTAGACGCAGCCTATTGTTGAAAGCGCTCGCGGTCGCGCACCGAGGTGTTTTAATACCGAGATGACCCGCAATACCTACTAGCCAGGATAAATGTGTCAAGTTACTCGAGTCGCGGCCGTTTCCCTTTTTTTTTTTCTCCTCCATATAGTTTTCTGTCGCTCTATTCTCCCCTCTCTCGATTTAACTCTGTCCCTCTCTTTTCGCACATGCGATTTTTAATTACGTACTGCCTTTTTTATTCGTTTGAATTACTCGTTATTAGGTTTATTTGATCATAATATGTTGATGATGGCTTATGTAATCATTTGACCTTGCAATGCATTGCCCCCTTGCATTTGCCTCTTTTTTGTCTCTTATCTTCCAGTTACAAAATAACGTATTTACATTACGTAACTGCCGTTTTCGGTGAGAATAAAATGGTGCGGTCTCATACTTTGTGGAACGCATTGCTAAATCGTACCTAGTGGTTCAAGGTACTTTCGCTGTCAGCCCTCACCGGTCTTAGTAAAATATATATTTGAAAAACTCGATTCAGTTTTATGTATTATATTATTTAATTTTCGATTTTGTTGTGCGTTGCGTGCTTGTGTTATGCACGAGGTAGTTTTGCAGATTAAAGATAGTTCCCAATTTCATTTGAGTGTTGTTTTCTTAATGCTCTCGTGAGTGGAATGTGCAACTTTTATTGCAACAGTTAGCAGGCATTTACTCTCTTATCTATTAAAAGCAAATGCTTACAGCGCCGCTGTTCGAACGCGCAGTACTCCTACGTTATTTATAAATGTTCGTTGTAACGTTGGTTTTTTACGTTCCGAGCGAAAGCAAAGGAAGCAATCATACGACATCATAAGACCTCAGTTGTGCCCTTTATAGAGATACTTGAAAAGCTTACAATCTTTTGCAAAGACACGACATAACAAGACATTTCCTTTCATTTTAAAACTCGCATATGTACAAATGGTTCTAAAATGGGTTATTTATTTCTTCATGCGACGATCCTGAAAAATGTGAAGCATTTTTTTTCTTCTTTTTTTCATTTCTTTTGTCAACTGCAGCCTATTTGTCGAGTTTTCGACTTTTAAGGAGATTTTGCTCTTATAAATTGTATATGACACAATAATTCGTTAGTTCATAAGGATAGTCTCGCAACACAGTACCATCTTTTCTCGACAGACATTTCTTTGTTTCCATTCAAACATTTTGTCGATTAAAAAACATTTTTAAACATATTTTAGTCTCTTGCATTTGAATTTAGTTTTTTAAGTATTTACGTGGAAATCATACTTGCACAAGCACAAAGTTGCTTGTTTGATTAT
>BOPP01000068.1:5602847-5605347 GCA_017312745.1 Gryllus bimaculatus | reverse complement strand
GGTAATGTACTTCAAAATTATGAAAACAAAATGTGTTTGTTCGTCTGAACATTACCTTTTCAAGCACTGTATTTGATCATTTCCTTTTCAAGCGACAGAAAAATAAAGAAACAGAGAACGAATCGCCTAGCGACATCACAAGTCTTTAGACTTGCAGATGTAAATGTATTTTAGCAGAAAACTTGTGATTGGGAGGAAGGATATCGCGCGGTACAGACTTGTCTACGCAAAGAAACTGGAAAAAATAAAAAACCGCAGTCCGTTCAACCGGCGTCATAAATCACTCGAGTTCTTTAGTGTCTCTATAGTGGCTTTAGATCATTTCTTACAACACTCATCATGTTGTTCATACTGATACTTTGTGTTATTTAATATGATTGATTCAGCAGTTATAGCAAAATGATATTGTATGGTCTGGCGCCAGCCAATCATTCCTTGTTGCGTGTGAGACATTGAATTATTATTCTCTTTCTGGATAGCTTAGGTGGATGCCGATACGTAGTTAACTATAGATATACTTTGAACCTTTCATTATTTGAAAATATGACCATTACTTTGTTACTAATCTTTTTTCAATTTTTCGTAGGTGAGTGCCGATAGAAATCTTACGAACTGGTGGGGCTGACGGTAAGTCCTTTTGCAGTAACAGTATTTTTGAGCACTTCCTCCCAGAAATACGTTCTCAGTATGTCCTATAAATATTAGTCCTATTATAAGGAACTATTTTCCTATTATAAGGAACATGGTGTTACTACTGTTTTTATGAGCTGACAGAAATTGCGTGCTAACACGTAGAATATGTTGTGGCATCGGGTGTGGGTTGATCAAACATAAATAGCAATACCGCACGAAACATGTCCTTTAATCGATTCTGCGTGCCAGTGGGCTTCACTTCTGCTGTGTTTGCGTGTTACATTGCAAAGCCAAAAAAAAAAAAAAAGATCTTGTCATTCGCATCTTTTATCTCAACGAATATATGATGTCTTATAACGAATATATGTTGGTGTTTATTAAAGCAAAGACTACGTGTGAAATTAGACGTGCTTATGAAGCAGGGAAGGATCTCGATCACAAGGATAAAGCGCGAGGCAGTTCTTTGCGCGTACTGACAGATGCCTTGCATGGTTTTAAGGACAAATGTTCAACAGAATGCAAATAAGCGGAATACTTTCTTATGATTATTGTACCATATTATCTGGTATTATTTAAACCAGAAAATTAAACACAAGAGGGCCTTCTCACAGAATGTGTATTGGCAGATTTCTTTTACTCTTCAAAAATATACAAAGTTAACTGGTAAAAATGTCATCTCGGGGCCAGCTGTTTTAAACGCAACACGCATAAAAGTGTAATGAAATATATGTTGGGTAAAATAGCTCATCAGACACATCAAAAGACTGCCGGTTACTGTACGGAAAGTAAGAGTGAAGTCGAAGAAGAGCAAGAAATGCTTCCCAGCACTCAGCGCAGTAGTCGTAAAAAAAAGTCGTGTTTAGACAAGATACACAAGATATCACGATATTTAGCGACCGAGCGGATCGCGTTGTTTATAACCTCGTCTCCGTCCGTCGCGAACGGATCGCTCGTGGGCGGAGGCGCGTCCCTGGGCGACGGGGGGGGGGGGGGGGGGGGGGGGGGGGTGCAGAGATACCATACAAACTTAGCAATAGAACAAATCAGACAATCAAAAAATGACGTAATCATTTTTTGATTGTATTGATATTTCACTTTAATTTTAATCTTTTGCTTTAGAAAAATTTCTTCAATTCATTGCTTCTTTGGTGATCTCCTTCTCCTCACTGTCAGTGTAGCTTAAATTTTCGTTTTCGGTTCTTTGTCTGTAGTGTGTGTCATAGAGATCTAATCGACGTGTCAGTATTTGTCTCGTGTTTTAGAAGAAGTTGAGATGGAAACTACAAAGCGCATGGGTATTGTTAATTCAAATGTAATACGCGCATTCTTAAACTTTTCATTGTCTTCTTTTACATCTGCAACGCATCCGTTAGAACCTACTCTCTCTAGCCGCAATTTGTCTAAAAATTCCTTCTCATTCCGCGCTCTCGCCCGCCGTTTGCTCGCAACTATCGCCCCGGCTTATGTTCCAAATAGAATCCTCATCATGTGTGTGCCGTTTCATCTTCACTCTACGGCCGCGTTCTTCTCATCTGCCGGGCCGCTCTGCCCACTCCACGGGCGGTGCGGTGCCTGTGCTGTGCTGGCGGCGGGGCCGCCGAGCTTTCGCTTTTATTGCGCAAGGCGTAAAAGTTTAATTCGGCTGGCGGCCTGAATATGTAGCAAGAATTGCCGGCGCTCCTCGCGCGCGCGTTCGCGACGCACCGCGGCGCCGCCGCCGCCGCCGCCGCCGCCGCGGCTGTATGACGTGAACTGCCTGTGGAGAGGCATTAATAATGGAAACGCACTTCATTTCAAGTCATATCGCCTGGCCAGGCCCCGGCGCGCGTCGCGACGCAGCTCCGCTCCCCCTCCCACTTCCCCTCAA
>BOPP01000068.1:5589404-5602551 GCA_017312745.1 Gryllus bimaculatus | reverse complement strand
GCGTGGCGATGCGCCCGGGCGGCGGAGAAGGCGGCGTCAAACAGGGCGCCCCCCTGCGCCAATTACAGCGCGCGCGCCGCGTCGCCACGCCGCACATTAGCATGCATTAATGCTAATGAGCCTTATCGAAAAACAAGGGCCCCGTCGTCGGGACCGCGCCGCGACTCGGCGCCCGGCTCGGCGCTCGGCCGACCCGGCGGCCCCGCGACGCCCCGCCCCGCCCGGCCCCGCCCCGCCCCGCCCCGCCCACCCGCCCGCCCCGCCCCGCACTGTCCCGCCCCGCCCCACCCCACCGCACCCCACCCACCCACCTCACCCCACCCCACCCCAACCCCGCCACAGCACCGACAGCACCGCACCGCACGCACAGCCACAGCACAGCAGCACTCCCTATTAGCACGCACACATTCACTCCATACGCGCGGCGCCGCGGGGACCGTGGGCTGAGCACGCGCCTTTCCCCATCCGGCATGCAGGTCGTCAACTCTGCTAGTTTCTGTGCTTTCTCCGTTGTAATGTTTCTTTTATTACTTACGTTCTCTTTTTCCTTTTTTGATGATTCTTTCGTCGGTCATTCGATTATTTGTCTTTTGTTCTCGTATGTCATTTATGTGTTTTGAATTGTATTTTATTATTTTTGGTGTCTGTCTTTACCTATGTGCGAATCAGCAGTCCGAGGAGCAGTTTATTAATGTCGTCTGCCCAACCCCCACCACCACCACCACCACGCCATCGTCGTCGCATGCTTATAGGCGCTGCGCGTGCGGGCGGCGGAAGGAAGCAAGAAAGGCGCACCCGCGGAAGCTTCTCGAACAACTCATCTGATCAGGTCGGTTTAGTTGTCAGTCCTCCGCTTGGTTTGACACCGTACGCCACTAAGAAGTTCAGAATTAAGCGATGGTGATAAGAATGATATGCGTTACGTGATGGTGTGTCCGTACCTTCCTAGCCACGATCCTTATTTCAAAACTTACATGCCTTATTGGAACCCATATACATTCGTTCCGCGAGGAAGTATTTGCCACCACAGCCATCTGTGGTCGTTAGGCCGGCTTTGATAATGATCGCAAGATTAAAACAGCGGTGACACTTATAAGATGCCGTTACATTAATAAGGAATCCATCAGCTTTTGTATGTGCATACTTGGTTATTTAATGGATCGAGTTGACGATGCAATGCTATCACATGCTCTTGGCAACCAGTGACATACATGACGACGATCCGGACTTAAGCATTAACTCCTGTCTCAAATTTCCTATATTCCGCAATATATAAATTAAAGAAAAAAGTTGGGCCGAACAACGTTGTTTGGTAACTTTGCTGAATATATCCATAACATAATCCTGAGAATCAGCCAGACTGCGTTCCCAAAACCGCTGCGGCTGTGAGCGTGAAGAACGTGTAAACCTTTCGTGAGTTGCGTTTTGCGTCCCTCCCGACCCGTGCGCGGGGCCTCTGCGCCCTTTGTGGGGAGCGCGGCGGAAGCAATCGATGGGCTACCGCGTTTGCTTTGCCACTTGCCTTGCTGCCTAATTGAGAGGTCGGCGCTCGCTGGGGTGGAGGTCGACCACTCTCCTCGCCCTCCGCAAAAAATATTTGTAATTAATTTTGTTTAAGCAAGGGGAGAACTCGATGCTTTCAATGAATACGCACGTTGATGTCAATTATGCAAATAATTGAAAATAAATTCACGTTTATTCACTTTATTTTTTTGTAAAACGATAGAAAATCGAAAAGGGCCATTTTTAGTGACAGAAAATACGTCTTATTACATCTTGCAAAGTAAAGTCTGTTCTCTTGTTGCAGATTTGTGGTTTGTAAAGGAATATTAATTTAAAAAGTACCCCTCTAAGCAAAATTCTAAAATCCTTAATCGCCCTGGTAACACCTTCGTTCCTACTACGTAATATTGTGCTGATAGGCGTGACCCCCGCCACAGACACTATGCGTAGTAGTGCGATAGGTGTGTAAGTAAATGTATGAATGTGGTGCATGTCGTCAGATATCTGGCTATAAATATCTTTTGCTGTAGAAACACTATATTATTGTTTACATTAATACATATAATTGGGTTTCCTGTGAGTGCGTTTGACCTCTTTCGGTCGACAATTCGTGGCAAGTGAGGCGCGTATCGGTCAACTGGTGGGGAAATGGTATTTTAAAAATAATTAGTTTTAGAACATTCTAAGAGAATTCTGTAAGGAAACGTGTTTTTGTGAACTTCTATCACCGGAATAGAATTGTGGGATTAGTGAAATTAGTTAGTCTAAATGTTCAGTCCTCACAGCAAATTGTAATAAGAGCCATTTGAAATTAAAAGTTTTTTTTTTATTTCAAAATGAACATGACACTAGTAGTCATCAAGTACCAACATTTGTTCTGAGGAAACAGTTCATCATTTTGTGTGTGTGTGTGAAAATGTGTTTGACGTGATTTTACTGAAGCTTCATGACACTTCATGAGGTCCTGTTAAATTGAGTAAAATTTGAAAGCAATAATGACATCTTCGCGTAAGGATGGGCGTATTCAACTCCGCTGCGGCGCTGCTGCTGCGGCGTAGCTTGTCCTGGCCGGGCTTTGACGGCTCGCGGTGCACTCGAGGGCTTGACTGCGTCACGAAGCGCAGTGTACTCCCGGGACCCAAAGTCTACACCGAACTACTACTACCACGCCGGTACTTTCGCATCGTTGGGCGGTTTAGCGAGGATGCTCGGGCGCTCGAGCTGTCGCTGCACTCGTCGTCTCCACGCGTTCGCTCGTGATTGCACAGCGTTGGTGGCAGTTCGATGCCCAGGCATATGCGTACGTGGAGAGTGTATGACGTGGAACGTTTTTAGCTGGCTCATTTTATACGTAGTTTGTTATGTAATTCTTTTTATGATTAGTATTTAAATTATATTGCTCATAGGCGACGTAGTATTTGGTATCATAAGTTCGTTTGTGGGCGAAATTCATCGTCAATTCTCCAGAGAATTAGTATTCTAGTGTTGTGTATATCTCATTTATTCTTTCTTACGGGTTTTAGTAGATGCTCTGCCTAGCATGCTAGCCATTCTTGCTTCGTGCTGAGTTTGCGAGAATTTTGCTGTTTTTCAAAAATATTTCCTCTATCTGACTTGATGTAATAAGTTCCACTATCGGTTGTATAGAAAGCACATTTTAGATTCCTAAAAATATTTGAACAAATTATAGAAAAATGCCGTTTTTAGGATTTTCCCCCATGGAATTTGTCTTCATAATTCAAGAGTTACGGAAAGGCAAACATTCTTTTTTGGTGTCGAGTTCTTCCTCATGTATTTTAGTAGGATTAATGTATTCGTGGCATTTGAACGCGGTACATCAAGATATTGTAAAGTATAGCGTTTTCGCGGGAATAATAATAAAAAAAAAGAGTCGGTTTGACATTCGCACGGTCGTTCCGCCGCGACCGACTATAATTCAGGCCGGGAATACGAGCTCTTTTATGCCCCGCGGCCCCGCAGCCGCAGCCTCATTCGCGTTTCAGTCCTCCCGTTAGCAGCAGGCCCGCGCAGCCCTCCCAGCCCAGCCCAGCCCACTCGGCTTTGTCGTCTCGCTCTCTCTCTGCCTCTCTCTCCCTCTCCTTTCTGGGCATCTTTCTCCCAGCATTCCTCTTTGCCGTGTTCGCCCTCCGGATGCTTTTCACGCTAGTCGTTCTTTTATCTACCAACTTGCACTTGTCCTCCCGCCGTCCCTCTTCATCTTTTCGTGTTCCTTCCGTTATCTTCCGCCATTTCTGGATATTTTACCCGTATATTTTTTTTTTCCCATCGAATCATTCTAGACAGATTCTTGATCTGCTTCATTTATTGTGCCCGGAGTGTCTCATCCACCGAAGAACCCTTTTAGAGCTTTACTACCCACCATCCACGGAGCTTTTTTTTCATCGCCCTCAGCCTCCCGCTGATCTTTCTACTGGTTGCCCTCCTTACATCTTTTTCGTGTTCCGCGTCCGCCGCTCCTGGCGTCACGAACCTGCTCGTCCCCGCCCCGCCCCGCCCATCCCCCCGCCCTGCCCGCCCCGCCACGCCGCGCCCCGGCCCCGCCCCGCGAGCGGCAGCCGCTGCGTCGCGAACGCGGCCTCCGCGAACGCTGTTTTACGGCCTCGTGTGCAGCGACGCGGCCGGTCGGGGGGAGGGGCGGCCGTATTTCCTCTGCGGCTCCCCCCCCCCCCTGGCGTTCTGCGTGCGACCTAGGGGGAGCGGGCGTGCGGAAGGAGCGGCTGACGGCAATTTCGAGATATCGCCCGCACCGCGGCGCTCGCGGTGCATTTGGGGGCGCCCTATCGCCTAGGGAATCGGTGCGGTGACGAACGGCCGCCGCTCACGGAGCTTTTTGTCCCGCGGAACAGGTGGACGCGCGGAAGCTTACAGTTTACAGCGCGTTTTGTTTTTAAGAACTGTGCCGTAATCTCTGGATTTCAAAGGATGTTTATTTGCAGGTAAAAGTACCTGCTGTCGGATAAAAAGAATTTTCGGATAAAAATGTTTCGTGGAAGAAAGTTCCCTGCTTGTGCTGTAACCAGAGGGTCGTTTTCTCGTTTTCCTTTCATAATTTGCATGCTCTCTCAAGAATTATTATAATCCTCTTGTGTTTCGTTGAAGCATGACCTGAAACAGATGGCTGCTTCCATCTGTTAAGTAGTTACTCCTTTTTGAATTTTTCGAGTAATTGTAATTGATGAAAAATAACGTAATTGTATCGCACCTTTCAAAGGTTTTAAAGAGAAGGAACTTTTAAGGAAAAAAATCTTGGGATATATATTTATAACAATTTCATGGCAGCGATTGTGAGAATTTACGTAGTATTTCAATTTTAATATTCCCCTGTTTCAAAGATTCTACCGTTATTTCTGTCTTTTAAAACATTAACTAATTCCTGCAATATTTAGAATATGTGTGATATGTATTATTTTGTTTACCGATGTGTAAGAAATTGACCACTTAAGATGTTTGGAGAGAATGACGTTTTTTTCTCGTTCTATCTTGAGATCGATCCCTTGTGAAAGTGAATCGTTGCCTGAAAAAAGTTTGATCTTATTAGCAGGGCTTAGCTTATTAAAGGGCATATAACGGACGCAGTTGACGTTCGTATATCGAGATGATAGCGGAGATTTACGATATAGTATAAACATAGTGATGTTGTTCGTGCCTTTACTTTTCGTAATGCCATTTATTTAAAAATATAAATAATAATTACTTTGGATTGGAGTATTCCTGCGTCATTTTTAGGTTCAACATATTGCTTTTCATGGTTGGTTTCGTTCTGTTCACAGCTAGCTTTTCGTCGCTACTAGTTTTACTAAAAATAGATTTCGTTGAACTGAAATGTTATATGGACATGGCCTTGGTTATTAAATCTTCTGCTTACACCTCGATTGATGAACTTTAATCCCTTGTTTTATTTACTGTACATCGGTTTTAGAAGCGTAACCGCAGAAGCGAAAGGTACACAGCGCTGTTAGTGTAGAGTGGTACTCGGCTTTTGGTGCCAGCGACCGTTGTGAGAGCCGCAGGGGAGTCCGTCGCGCTGCCTGCTTCCTACGTCTTGGCGGAGCCGCGCTGCCGTCACCGTCGCGGCGCGCCAGCGTGGCGTGGCATGGCGTCGCGGTGGCGCGTCGGCTCGCCTCGCGTCGCGTCGCGTCGTCGCGCTTGACGGACAGCGGCGGGCGGCGCTCGGTGCGCGGGGCGGGGAGCAGCGGGACATCCTCCCATTGTATGCGCCACGCGCCGCCGCCTTCTCCTCCTGCTCCTGCTCCTCCTCCTCCGCCCCCTCCTCCCCCGCCGTCGCGCCACGCCGCCTCGTGTCGAGGCAGGGCAGGGCAAGGCAGGGCAGTGCGACGCTTGCGAACTGGGCGGGTAACGGGTCTGTCTCCCTGTGCATGCAGTTTCTCACGGTTGTTTGTGTAAACGGGAGTTCTGACTGCACGGGCGTGGCGATTGAATTTTGTAGGAAGGGGAAAATGGTAAGGATATTGAACTAAAAGAAGTTTTAATGTTTTGAAAGCATTGTAGGAAGCTAAAACGTTTATTAAATATAATAAATTGTACATCCTACTGCTACTGCTATTATCTGCATTTTGCCATTGTACTTTTCACCTGTCGTTTTTATCATTCTTATATTTAATCTTGAAAATTATCTATTTGAATATAATACGAGTACTTTTATCTTGTTGAGTTTATTCAATTTTCATTGTTTTTTAATACTCTTCCGAATATTGAAATCGTACAATCATGATGTTTTGTTCATTCATTTCCAAAGCGTAAGTGAACTGTTAGTGTGTTTGAATATGAGGTTAAAGATGTTGGCAGTCGACTCTTTAATATTTCGTAGTTTTATTTTGTTTCGTTTCACGAGAGCGAAGAGATATATTATGTAATTTTTCATGTGACAGGAAAGTTTTATGACTCGGAGAACAACTCTCCTGCTGGGCGGCTTTCATGGTCGGCGCCCATGCGAACTGATACGTTGCCTATGTAAAATGTTTCGCTTATCTCATACGCATCTCGTCTTCCCATGCGTACTACGTACGTGTGATTTGACTAGATAGCCAGTAAATAAAACAACTTGAAGTGTAACTCACTAGGTAGACGTTAAAATTGTAGCTGGAACGTTACTCCCCTCATTGGAATGTCAACATCTCGCGATATTCTACATCAATCTATTTTTGAACACTCGTGCGTGCCAACGAAATAGCAATATTTAGCGAGTATGTGTCACTTCCGTCATACCTATTAATGAGCTCAGAAATGTAGATTCCTTGCAGTACATCTTTCACTGATGAATTTATGACCAAGGTTCGATATCAGCGTCAGTGCTGTCTGAATGTAATAAAACATATGTGACCCGAGTTTCTTAATTCGGCTCTCCCATGTCACATAAGGTCTGCCCTCCAGTCAATTGTATCTAGAGGGGCTTCGCGGTTCTGAATGCCAACCGTTGACATCCGCCACCCGAGTCGAGCCTAAAGGTTGAGCACCGCTTCGCCACTATACTGCCGCGCGTAACGGCATCGTTGCACCTAAGGCGATCTCGTGCGCGTGTGTCCAGGTCGACAGCCCGCTCGGCCGTCGGCCGCATCCGGAGCGCGCGACGGGAGCCGATTGGCGGCGATCAGCGACCGTTGCGCGCGCGTGGCCGGCTCGCCAACATCGCCAACACCGCGAACACCACCACGACCACCACTACCGACTACCAGCACCGCCACCGCCGCCCCACCAACACCACTACCACCACCACCACTACCACCAATAAAAACACCACCAACACCACCACTACCGCCACAGCTGCCGCCGCCAACGCCGCTACCGCTACCACCGCCACCGTTACCACCACCACCGCTACCACCACCACCATCGCTACCACACCACCGCTACCGACACCACCACCACCACACCACCATCACCACCGCTGCCGCCGCCGCTGGCATCCAACCCGCCACCTGCCAACCGCGCACCTGCCCACATCCCACCACCGGCCACCCACCACTCACCACCAAATTCCCACCAACCCACCATACCCATACCACCACACCCACCGACACCACCCACCACTACCATACCACCACCGACCCACCACCTCCCCACAATCTCCCACCACCACCTCCACAATCTCCTCCCACCACCACCTCAACAATCTTCCCAACCTACCACCATCTGCATCAACATCGACAACATCAAAATCATCCCACTGCCCGTCCACCTCCGCCGCACTGCCTTCGCCACCACCACCGCTGCTGCTGCAACCGACCCGTGAAACCCATATCGTCTCTACCCTCTCCCGCCTCAGCGCGCCGCCCACTTCCACCGCCCCTTGCTGCGACCACCGCCTTTCTTACCACCACATCGCTATGCCGCCGTCGCCGCCGCCGGCCGATTTATCACGAGTCCGTTCGACCCGGCGCCGGCGCTGCGCGGCGGCGCCGAGGAGGCCGCGGGACCGGTTCGCTTCGCTCCGCGCGGTGCGACGGCGCGGCGCGGCCAGGGCGGGCTGCTCGCTGCTGCGGCGACGGCCTCCAGCCTCCCACCTGTCTCCCACCTGCCCCGCCTCTCAGCTGGCTTGCACACGCCGGCGGCGGGCAGGTGCTGCGATTTAACCGTCTGCAGATGTGTCGCGTAAAACGTTTCGTCGGGTTGTGGCGTAAGAAAGTTGCATTGAAATCCGAAATGACTCATTCAACGATCCCTTCGAGAACACGAAAGGAACGTGATATGTATTTCGTATTCTAGACCCTTTTCCTTTCGCGAATCCAGTTTGGTATACTTCTGGAAATAAACCCTGGTATATCAACTCCATGTATATCTGCCTCTTGCCATTTGTAACATCGTATGATTTAGATAATTCACAAATGCCTCACGACGAAATTAAATTTTTGGAGAAACATGCAGAATCTGATTTTATTTTAAAATCCGATTTGATTTTATCCTGATTGAAGAATAATCACTTCCTACAGACTAAAAAGTTTAAGTCGTTATTATTATTATTATTATTATTATTATTATTATTATTATTATTATTAGCAAAGCCGTTCCAATAAAAATAATACACGACTGAAGAAACATAGTGCTGTAGTTTTGAAGGATGGCTGCTTCAATGCGCTCTCAAGTGATCGACCGTCTACCCCTACGGTCAACACTGGCACGCTTGTGTTGATAAAGAGCTTTGTGCTGCACTTGCAAGAGGTGTGCATAGCGGTGAGGAAGACAGACGTACCTCTGTGTTTTGATGGGTCAAGACGTCGGCAAACAGCGGATATTCGCCGTTGGAGTCTTTGTGAAGAGCCTGGGAAACCTGAATGGCCCCTCGCGCTTCGCGGTTGTATGCTGTCCGTTGCACCTCTGTGCTCACTGATTTGCCGAACCCGTGTCGTACTGGCGGCGGAGTCCGTTGGCGAGACTGTGTGCCGGGGTTCAAATCTCGGAGTCTTCGTTCTTTCAAAGAAGAGAAAGTTGGAGCAACAATTATTTCATACATTACGGCTTCGCAGATGCGGAAAGCTTTTACGTTAAACAATTTAAATCGTGCGGCTTTCTCTTTAAATAAGAAGTAGTTTGTTCTTCTACAAGCTGATTGCATAGGTCCAACTCTCTTAAGGATATTCACCTTTGGTATATCCTAGTAAATGTAATCCACAATATGTAACAAATTGTTGTTTCGTGGTTTATAGAAAAAAAAAGTGTGATTGTTTTTGTAACTGTCTGATGACAAATCCCTGTCTTACAAAGAGACGTAACGCCGTGTCTGGATTTTAAAGTGATCTATTGTGTTCATGAAAAGAGATTAGTTGATGTTCCCACCTTCGCGAGCTTGAGAGAAACTCCCACTTTAAATACCCATTAAAGCCCAATTAAAAGCATTTAAATACAACCTTTGAAAGGTCTGTGCGTATCTTTGGCAAATCTTGTTCAATGTGGCAGACACCTTACAATTTTTTTTCTCCATCCATATTACCCATTTAGTCATACAATTAGTATATCTCTTCTCTTGATCTTTGTATTGTTCCATTGCGGCAAAAAATGATGAAAATCTCTTCTTCTTTGCATCTGAAGTAATATGTGCTAAAAGATGAAAGTGAGCATTCTCCAGCTTGCATCATATGACTTGTGATTCAGATCAACAGAAGTTGCATTTGATCATTATAGTTTTTGCCTGGTCAAATGTACTGAACTCTTACTGTAAAAATGCTGCAAAACACGTGAAATATCTCATATTGTGAAATTCGCTTACGTTTCATGCGTACAATTCCTTTACATCTTAACATAATTTCTCTTCGTCTTGGATATCGTAATTTTATAATGCGACACATTCTCATTAGTGACAACGAGTTAATATTCAGATTTGACAAAAGATGTCTTAATAAAAAATACCTCTGCTATTCTGGAACACACTTCATGGTTGTGTGTTGTTCTTTTTTTATTTATTAAAATTGTACATTTCAAATAGTCCAATTATTTTTGATTCAGCAAATATCAGCTTTTCATGTAGGCAAAGATTTCTGCTCTGTGAAAAAGTATAACTGAAAAATGTAAAGGCAGTTGCGATGAACGTGCTTATATAAAAAAAGGAATATTAGATTGAACGGATACCTAATTAAATGAATTGTGTGTACAGTTATATAATAAACGTTCTCTTTGCTGAAAACTGAATACCTGTTTGTGCCTTGTTTTACTGCCTGTATGCCGCATACAAGAATCTGTTGGCTGCGAACATGCAGTTTTCTCAGTGTGTTGAGTATTTCTTTCAGTTTCCATCATAAGAGCAGGGGAAATGTTCGTTGTCACATGTGTCACAGGTTATGAACTCCTGAGAAAAGGCCGGTTGGGGTGGCGCAGGGCGTCAACTGATGTCACTTCAGTATCTCTGACCGGGAGATTCTGGAATTCGAGTCTCGGTGATGACAGGATTTGCAACACTAGATAGATAGCGACGTGGAGTTCTATTGCTATCCGGAGGAGAATTCTTGGGGCTGGCTGCTCTGATTGGTGGTTTTCCGTGGTTTCTCCGATTAATACCAGGTGGAAGCCTCGGCAGTACTTTAGAAAACGGGCTATGGACCGCGTGCTATCTTTCCTTCCCATTCCTTGTCCTATTCTATCCCTTTCTTGCATGCACTACACTACTAAACATGTCGGGAGACCTGTAGGAGCTTAGAGCTTGGGCTGTGCCCCGCTGGTGGGGTAAAACTCGTAGCCAACGGTAGATCGGTGCCGGATCTCACCATACAGCCGGGAATGACCACAGCCACATCCCGCGACAAAACATACACTACACGTACGGGACTGATGACCTTAGCAGTTGACGCGCCCGGAATCATTAATGAACCAACAAATACTGAGTAAACACGGGCGCGGGCGTCAAGTAGAGCAGGATGCGCCAGCCCTGACCCTCTTCGGGCACCGCCGTCCCGGAGCCTGGTTCTGGATTTGGGCCTGGGCCGAGTGTCCCATTTCGCGTTCGGGATGTGGGCCAGGGCCAGGCGGGGCGGGGCGCACGCGGCTGTTTTGGAAACGCCCGCCCGCTCCCCCCCGCCCCCGCCGTCTTTGTACGGGAGCCTTTTGTTCGCGGGGCTGAATGAACGTAGAGCAGGTCACGAACGCCGCCGCCGCCGTCGCGGTGAGCACAAGGGACGGCCGCGCTTCGTTCTTAGATTGACTAGTGAACGGGAAATGTTTGAGTGCGAGTGAGTGGCAGGAACCAGAGCGTGACTGTTTCATGCGTTGGTGTTGCTTGATTATTTTAGAAAGGAAAGCTGTTAGTATCCATTTAAATATTTAAACGTTGTTATTCATGGCTTTCCTTAAAGCTTTGTATTCTAGTTGTTGTTTTTTTGTTGTTGCATGTTTTCATTTCTCAGAAAATTGATATCCTTGAAATGATGTTTGTGACTTCTCTTCGCCACAAAAGTCGTGTATTTGGAGGATCCTACACAAGGTGTGAACTTCGGGACAATATTCGTTAAAAAATTAAAAAGTAATTAAAATATTGCGTTAATAAGAGGTAAGCTTTTTGTGAAAATAATTTCATTCCTCCCCGCAGTGAAAGCTTCAGTTGGCTTTTATTGTGAACTGGCAAGAACTTCATTGATAACTAAGAGAGTCGTGAGTGACGATGAGTTGTTGGTGCTATTCTGGCATGCCGCCATTGTCGGCTCTTACGTCAGCCTAACGTAGTGTTTTTTTCTCTCTTTTTTTTCTGTGGATCAATCAGTGGCACGACCAACGGCGTGTGCCGCTTTTGTATGCCTCCCCAAGTAAGAAGAAGACAGGGGGCAGGCGTCCGTCGTCGTCACGCCAGCGTCGTTCGGAAGGGCGCGCGCTCGCCGGCCACAAACCGAAGGGGCGCGCGCGCGTCACGTCACGCTCGCGCCCGGCTTTGGGAATCTCCGAGAACAGAACGCGGGCGCAAGCGGCGGCGCGACACGCAAGATACCGCGCCCAGTCGCCACCGCCACCACCCCGCCGTCGCCGCCACTTGCCACTGCCACCGCACCCCCACTGTCACCCCACCCCACCGCCCTGCTTCCGCTCATCACCACCGCCGCACCGCCACTGCCACCGCCACACCGCCACCACTACCACAAGCCACTGCCCATCGCCCTGCCACCTCCACTGCCACGTGCCACACGCCACTGCCACCGCCACTGCACCGCCGACTGCCACCTGCCACCTGCCACCGCCTCTATGCCACCTCGCAGTGCCACCGCCACTCCTTCCGCCACTGCCACCGCCGGAGTGCCACCGCCACTGTCACCACCTCGCCGCCACTGACGCTGTCGGACTGTTTCCAGTATTTATAAATGTGATTTGCTTGTATTCACAAACGAAAATTAATCAGTAAATGGGTCAATTGTGAGAAGACCACCCAAACCTAAAAATTTTGCGTGGGTCTCAAAAAGCCCAAATTGATCGGAGGAAGCTTCATATTAGAAAAACAAATGCTAAATAGCAAATTGTACGTAGCTTCCGCGCTCGAATCCGATGAATTCTCGCCATCCGGAGACGCCGCGTCGTTGGCTGGCGTGCCTCTGGGGGTTGCCACTGGCAACCCCGCCAACGACGCGGCGTGGCTCCCGGATAGCCGAGAATTCAAATGCTATGGCAATTTGATATTCCAGAGACGGACAGGCTCTAAAGAAGAGGCTGATGGAATGCCTCCTACCTGAATCATAAACTTTGGCAGGTTCGCGTGACATCACATATAGAACAGTTCAAGTGGCACGATAACATTTCGAAGAGCTATACTCTCACCAGAGGCACAGCTCTAAAATCCGGTCAAAGGTCCACCGACGTGCTGGTCTGACGCCTACCGCTTCACACGAAGGCCTTTTGTCATTCTCGCGCGTCAGCCTGCTTTCGAATCCGCCTGCCATTTCCCGTCCGAGCCGCCGACCTGGGCGACGCATCGGGTCTTTAACATAAGTAATCTAGCCGGATTTCAGAATATCCCCTGTAGCGAGCGCGGAGCGGCATGCGGGCGATACGGTCGAGCGCCCTGTGCCTCAGGCCTCCCGCAGTCCGCGGCGCGGCGGGGCCTACGCGGCGCGCCTTGCCATAAACGGCGTACTGGGCAGCGCTTGCCCCCCCCCGGCCGTCCCTCTTTCTCCACCCCACATCCATGACGCGGGACGCG
>BOPP01000068.1:5568434-5588054 GCA_017312745.1 Gryllus bimaculatus | reverse complement strand
GCAACCCGCGCTCCTTGCCCGCTGGCGCTCTGGGTGAGGAGCTTGCTCAATCGGGGGCCGAAATGTATCGCAATGGGACGTGAGCACTGAGTCAACCAGGCCCTCCCCGTCGCCTTGAAGAGTCGTTCCCGTCAAAAGTAAAGGTGACTCGTTGATCAATTAATATTGTATCATTACTATTTGATATTAAATTAATTTCATTAATATATTAATACTAAACTTATAATAAAAATGAATTACTGAAACACGCATGGGAACGACGTGAGTGGACGAACACTGAACTTGCTGACCTACACCACGTGTAGATTTATTTGTTTCGGCGAAAAGCTCCCAATTTCCTGCTGAAGATTAGTAAAATCATGTATCAGGTGAGAGGAAATAGCTTTTTACTTAAAATCCGCCTAGGTATTACAGAATCTCGTTGATTGTCTCAGGATATTATCGTCTGTAGAGATCTGGCGTGAAGGGTTCTGCCTAGTCTTGATTTAGTATTACGTGAAATTCTTAGTTAAACACTACACAAAAGATCGTCGAGCGTTACCTTTTAATAACTGCTGTTTCTTCTGTGTGTCACATTTATTGAATAATCATGGTATTAAAAATATTGCTTCACAAATAAATATTTCAAACGTTTCCTTCCTGAAGAAAAATACGACAGCGAACTCCCTCTGTAACACATTCTACCCTCGTGTGTACCCCTCCTCGCCGCACCACAATCGAGTGCAGTCGCCGACCTACCCCACTGCATCCTTCATTGTCCGTCCCCCTGCCCGAGTCCTTCCAGGATACCCTTCTCTCGCGCACCCCATCCCCGTTCATTCCGCTCGGCGTGTCACTCGGCTGCCCTTTAACTCAACTTCCGTCGACGTCTCCTGCTCCCTCTTGCCTGCATACATTGAGGTTCAAATCTGTCCGGCGAACGCTTACTCTCACTTGGTGAATGCGGCTTCAGTAGCAATAGTACACACATGACTAAACGAATATGGTCATTTAATCCATGAGATACATCTGACAGAAAATTTAAGTAGATTACTACACTTCACTAACAAGGACTCGGCTTCACCTTTTTCCGGTGTCCAATTTTTCTTAGTATGGCCTGCCTGCGGCTCTCCTTCATTGTCAGATATATTAAAGAGCTAATGCCGGCTATCTTTCACTTGGCATCCTTTGTAAATGTTCGCACCATTTCTAGTAGTAATTTAATTTCACACAGGTGTAAAATTTAAGTCTTCTCTTAATATCTGCTTATAAGGGAAGTAGATTACTAATTGTGTTAAATACAATTGTCGTCATTATTTAACTATTTGAGAAAGTAATGTTGTAATTTGCTAAAGAGGTTTTTCTCTTATTGTGAATTGTCCATTGTTTCGATTTCGCTCGCAAAGTTAGGCTTCCGATCAACATAATGGCCAGTGACTCGCAGTTTCGTGGCATTCAGTAGCCTAAAGGAATTCGTCTGTTAATGTGAATGTTCTATCAAATCTCGAAACAAAAAAAAAACAAAACAAAAAAACAAAAAACAAAAAAAAAACACATTTGATGTTGCTGCGGACTTCAAAACTGGTAATTTATCATACTAATGACCAAAACCTTTTTGGTGAAATAATTTTATTTTATTTAAAGGCTGTAAAACCCAGATAGCCACCAGTCGGGAAATACAAAATTAATATTATACTTTCAAATAGATCTGAAATGCATATATTTGGCTATTCATTACTGAAGGTTATAATGTAATTGTTAACTATTTTTTGTGATAATATTCAAAATTCCTTTTCAGTTTATCAGCCGCCTTATCTGTCAAAAAAATTATATTTTCTATGAATTACTTCATTCCTTTATTTGTATGATGAATGCATAGATTTTCTTTGTATCAGATTCAGGAAAGAGCGAATAAAAAGGAAGGCCGTGGACAGCGGCTCCCGAATCCTCATTCGTCATTGTCCAGTGTGGCTTGATCGCCGCGCGTTAAGGAAAGGTGGCTGCAGCGAACGATCGCCTCAGGGTGAGACTGTCTTGTTGACTGCGTCGAAGGCTGAGAGCGATCTCCGTTGAAGTAGTTTCGTCGTGGAACTTCGAGCGTGTTGTGGAAATTGGCCGTGAACGGAGAGAAGTATTCCCTTGGTACAAGACGATGTCGTTGATTTTAGAGGCTGCAAAAACTTACGCGCGTAAAAAGAGAAATAAAAATTTATGAAACACGCGCGAGGGAAGTGAAAAAGAGGAAGCAATAAGTTGAGAAGACGATCGTTTCCGGTTGTAGTGGTCATTTTAAATTTTAGAGATGAGTCATTACTCTTCGCTTGAAAGGGCGCTTGTATCAAATCACGTAACTTGCTTTCTCGTCTGCTGAATTCACTGAATGGGATTTGGGATATAGGATTTTACGATCTATGAATGTCGTTCGAAACGGAATGGCCTGTTTGGTTACATTTCGCTTAAAAGTCTCATCCACAAAACGACATCCACAAGTCTGATTGGATCAGCAGTCAGCAAAGAAGTTAAGAGAGATAATGAGAAAGGAAATGAAACGTGCACAATGTGGGCAGTGCCATTTCCTTAACATCTACATCATGTACATCCCAAGCGATTGAAAGTTGTGGAGCGAAATTTGTTGGAAAACTTCTCTTTTCAGATATTGTTTTAGAACTGTTTTCCATTACGACGTATGTGTTCTCCAGTATGTCGTTAGTCTCTTGTACTTTTCAGTTCCCTGAATGAAAATTTGCTTTGCTTTGTTTTGTTTTGAATGTTGATACCACATTGATTTTGAATATCACTGTAGATAATCTGATAGTGCGAAGGCAGTGCGTTGTGCAATCTCATTTTCACTTGAGTGGAAAGAAATAGTATTCGTCGATTGCTTCGTGATAAATCTTTTTTTCCATCCGTTCTAGAGTGATTGCCAACCACTTCATGCATCTCTGTCAATGATTTTCTTTTATGACATTTTCAACCCGCGTGTGTCCCGATACATCAGGTCCATTGGTTTTCGAAATTTTTCCAACATTAGTTCATTTCGATTGCATGTAAAAAAAACGCGCAAAATTACCATGACTGTTCCCAAAATGACTTCACTAAAATTGTCCGATTTTGTATTTCCATTGCGTAATTGAATGATACTTTGCATTTCGTATTTTGAAAATGTGTCCGGATCATGAAATGCAATGCAGCTTTAGTTAGGATTAAAAAGCCAAATGGGACTTCTTAAATACATGCAAACTTTTGGAGTCCGAATTGGATAAGTTTTATTACTGATAAAGATCGGTGTTTGTCTCCAGAGAGGATAAAAGTGATATTTGAGGCTAACGGCGACTTCACGAAATGAAATCTTTCGGGTTGGTCGTCAGCAATATTGATCTTCGTCCGTCAGTTGTAAAAGCCAAGTTGTCGATGCGCCAGGAATTGGCAAATGATTACCATCCAATTGTGCACTGCGCCTGCTGGATTAAATTTGAATATTCGTCGAAAGGGGAATGAGATTTGGAAAGATAAGAGTCCCTACTTTCTTTTAAAGCGGTGTTGAATTGAACGCTTTCTACTCTCATGTAAACATTTCTAGGTTATGGGCTGTCTCGTTATTTTCCCCCCCTCAACATTATGACACAATTACAGTGGTTGGTCAAATTATTTTACTGAAAGTCAAAATGTCATAAGCGTTATTGTAAGTGTGCTGTTTAATTAATGTATTTAGTCACTTTCTTGACATTCTCAGCTCTGGCAAACAATTTGGCCACCCAATTAATCTCTCAAAATCGTCTAGGCGCAAGAGATTAAGATAGTAATGCCGATGAACGCGTACCGCATTACCCAACGGGGCCGAGCGAGGCTCGTGGCCGGTGCGCGTGGACCCTTCCGTTCCCTTCCCGACTTCCCGACCGCAGCCGGGGGCGTCGCGTCGGCGCGATGCTCCGGCAGGCACAGTTAGCGGCGCGCCGGTCGACCCGGAACCGGCCTGCCCGCCACCCGATACGCCACCTGGCGACCTCTTTCCAGCGGCGAGGGCGCGGGCGCGGGCGCGGGGGCGGGAGGCCCCGCCGGATCCCGGGGCGAGCGGGTCCGGCCGCCTCCTAACGGGCCCGGCGGCGGGCGGGGAACAGCAGGCAGGACTCGATTGGGAGAAGCTTCTCTGGCACGTCGCTTGATTCATTACTAGTGTTTCCGGGCGCGTCGACGGCTAAGGTCATTAGTGTAGGTCGGAAGTGTGGTGCGTGTTCTTTGCTCGGCGACCTTGCCCCCGCTGGGTAGCGAGATCCGACGCCGACATACCGTCTGCTAACAGGGTTTTCCCTCAACCACGTATCTCCCACTAGAAGAGCACCGTCCCAACTGGGGCACGCTCTTAGCTCCCGACCGGTCTCCAGGCATGTGTGGTAGTGTAGTGCATGTAAGTGTGTGCCTGAGTAAGGAGTATGATAGGATAAGAAATGGGAAGAAGAGATGGCGTGCGGTCCATGGCTCGTTTGTTGCGGTACTGCCCCTGCATTCACCTGGTTTTGATCGGAGAAACCACGGAAAACTACCGACCAGAGCAGCTGGCGACGTGAATTCTCCTCCAGACAGCGACAGAACTCGACCTAGCTATCTGGCTGATGTCGAAAATCCTGCCACAGTCGGGACTTGATCCCCAGGATCTCCGGTCAGAGGCACTGCAGTGATATCAGTTCATGCCCTAAGCCACCTCTCCCAGTCTAGCATTTCGTCGACTGGGAGGAGGAACCACAGCGAACAAAAAAATTAAATTCTTCTCGTTGCAAATGATCGCCACAAGATATGCCGCTGGCGGTGTAAGGGAAGAAAATATAAGGCGAAGAAGTAAAACTATGTGATGTGGCTAATTCAGTTGGTGGATATCTCACTTTACCGGATTACCTTTTACGTTATACGATGGGTACGGCACTTGCGCTCGAGAGTCTTGGATGTCTGAGACGGTGATAAACTGGCTAATTCGCCGTAGACGACAAGGATGATTCTCCAGCAGCTATTAGACTTGGAGCACATTCAAGTCATGGCACGTGAAGTAGGGACGAATCCCTTGCGGCCCGCAGACATCTTTTCCCAAGCCTTTTGTCCCATAGCAGCATCCCAAGAAGGTCCAACCCGATTGCATCCCGTTCGGTTTTCCTCGTGAATTTACGAAAGGATTCTCCCAAGTATCACTGATTCGAAGATAGCACTTCCGCTATCTAATTTGAAGATCATGAAAGAAAATAAGATCAAATACACGTTCTAAAATTGTTCAATTTATGTTACTCATGAATTTTTTTCTCTGTACTGATGTTCATGAATTCATTATGTGAATATAATTGCTTGAAGCTAATGTTCACTTATACCATGGGCATCTTGCTATAAGAAGTAAGTAGAAAAGGGGTTATGGTCTTCCCTTAATGTACAAAGAATTAAAAATAATTGTACTGTAGGCATGTTACATAGTTCCGAAATTTTGCCGCGTTTACCCATGTTGGAGGTTTTCTCTCCATTGGTGCGAGAACATACATTTCTGTTATTCAGAATGGAAACTTAACTGAATTGTTTCGTCATTCCCCGACCCAAAACACCGGCCGGGCTGGAATTGGGCTACGGTTTTTCGGGTAGCGAAAAGTATTGTGAGAAGCCGATGAAGCGAACAATTTGTTTAAAAAGGGTCGATGAAAGGGAAATGATTGGAAGCGTTGATTTAAACCCTTGAACTTCACTTGACCTCATCGCTGTTATTTGTGTTTCTTTCGGCTGACCCAGAGCGCGTTATGAAATACTACGCAAAGAGAAATACAGTGCGGGCGGGCGCCTGGCTGCGGGGGCGCCCTGTGCTCGTTTGCGGCTTCGCCGCCGCAGGCTTCCGCCCCGGCCGACGGGGCGCTATTCGCGGCTGCGCCGGCGATCAGGTGATGGATGGGCCCCCGGCGGCGGCGGCGGCAGCCCCGCCCACCTCTGCCGTCGCCCTCCGGGCCACCAGGGCTCAAGGTGCATCGACTTCGCTCGGAAGCCGTCAGGCGCTGCCAAGCCACGTCTTATTTAAGGCCCCCCGACAGATTTATTTTCGAGCGTGAAAAGAAGTGCTTTCGTTGCGGATTTGAGAAATATTGCTTCGATGGACGTCATTGCTGCCCGCAAAGTAAAATGGAGTGTTTCTTTTTTTGTGTGAAAAGATAAAAAAGAAGTTTTGCATACGTTCATTACATTTTGAAATAGATTTTGTATTGAGTAGAAATCGAGAAAACATTACATCTTATTGTGATTGACAGAGAAAAGTATTGAACGAGAAAGTATCCAACGTACTATATCTGAATGAAGTGTGGTCCCAAAGCGTTTTGGTAGAGGTTTTGCTTTAATATCATCATATCAGTTGTATTTGTCGATCATAGAGGAAACCTTTTTCAAATCATTCTGTATTCGCTTTGTATAAGTGAATCTAGGGGATCTGATGGGCAGACTTGTAGACAACACCACTAAGTGTGTGCCACCATTGTTTTCTTTCCCAACGTGGGTGTAGGCCATTACACGTAACTCGTGGGCTGTAGTTTCGATAATGTTCATTTGTGACGATAATGATTCATTTCTGATTGCGAATATCTTGTTCGGACATTAAAACAACACCCTGCTTTATTTATTAAAAAAGAAACGTTCACATCGGTAGACCTTTACTGATAAGATTTTTTTTCAAAAACGGCTGCCTCGTGTGGGTGTTCGTTTGGTCGAGTGTGGCAGTGGCAAATAGTGCGGAATCGCCTAAGGTGCCACCTGTGCCTACCTCGCCCCCGCCCCGCAGCCCCCTTGCGGAGTGCGGCGCGCGTTCCTCGATTTTTTCACGTCGGTGGCGGCGGCGGCGGGAGCGGGCGTGGGAGGAGGAGAGGCGTGAAAGCAATCGCTGCAGGTCAGCGCCTGAGGCCGGCGTTGAAGGCGGCCTCCCCTCGCACCGTGCTAACACTAGCATCTGCGCCTTCTGTGTGGAATCGCTTTACTCTATTGCCATTACGCGGTATGTTGAAAGCGAAAGTCTTAAGGACCGGGAAGAAAACGTTGTTTGGCTGGTAATGAGAAGTTATGGAAATTTGTTTTATGGTTTTCAACATTGAAAAGTAATTAATTATAATATCTGCAACCTCCATGTTTCTAGTATCTGCAAATATGAGATAGTAAGACGTTTTGTCAGAGTAACTCATCCTAAATGGCTTCTGTGAACATAAAATGTTTGATTTCTGATTTTCAAGTGACTCTATGACGGATATTATGGGTCACGCCGTAGCATTTTTATTAAACACAGAAATCATATAATATCGAGTCTTAAAAAAGTATTACGAGTGTGGTTAAGGGTGAGCACTAAGAATTGTTTTGACCAGAAACTGTCAGTTTAACGTTAAAACAAATTAATATTTTATTCTTAAGCGTTTGAAAATGACTTTTCCCCCCTCTTCATTGTGTGTGGTGACCCAGCAGCTGACAAAAAGCAGTCGAACTGTGCGAGCGGCGAAGATTTTAAAGGGCTGCTGTTAATTCTGCTCGGCGCTGGTCGGGGACCCGGCGCGCCGGCGCCCGGCGCGAGCAAACGGCTGAGCTTTCGCCCGCGCTTTGTTCGCGTGCTCGCATTGCCGGCGATTAGGTGTCGCCGCGACGCTCCACAGGAGTCGTTGACACGGCGCGGCTTTCACTTGGGAGTGCTTCGTGGCGAAGACATTTTTCTTTCGCGAGGTTTTCCCTCCTTTTGTCTTGAAATGTTCGGGCCATCTTACACCAATTGTTCAAACACTTAGTTTCATATTGGCTACAGTTGATATCTCTTAGGAGTTGTCGAGTTTTTTGGAAGTCCTTTTTGCATATATTCCTCGAGAAATGTTGACGTAAGCTCGTCGCCTCTCTCTTGAGAGCCTGAAACGTTGGCTCGTGTGTTCCCATGGTAAAAATACTAAAGAAAAGCGTTGAACATTAAAAAAAAATTAAATGACAATATTTTAACTAATTCCATGAATATTTGGGTTTATTCTTGCACATTGAAAGTATGACATGATAGGATATCGGGTTTATTTATTTTATTTACGTCAAAAACAGTAAAAACACTGTGTGTGACGTCCTATGGAGAGAAGTTAATTTGAAGTTACATAGATATCCAGAAGCAAAACAAGGGTCCATCTCAGCTTTTGCTCAAGGATCAGGGAAACTGGACGAAAATCTGATCGATATAGGGGTCATTGACCCAGAAGCTGAAGTACCATACTTGTTACAGGTTCTTTAGAATTATACTATCCAAATGGTATATAATACATTAAATGTCATTGTTAAAATTAATATTACTTTCCTTTTGCATGCTCGGTATAGTCTCTAATTCTATAGAAACAGTTGTGCAGCAGAAAATATTTTACTTGGAACTTACACTTGTGTATGGAATTTATTCGTTTAATGTCATCTGCCATGGTGTTGTAAAATAAGGTACATGTATTATATGTGATTTTTTTTTGTAGAGAGCTGTTGATACTGTCACCCAATGAATATGATTACTAAGTCGAGTGTTATAGGCATCGGTGTTTGCTGAAAATATAGTTCCGCTCTTACGTACTTCATATTTGACAAAAAAACTGATTCATATATGAGGAGACTAGGTAATGGTAAAATTCGTAGAGTAATAAAGAGAGGCTTACAAGAATCATGTGGGTGAGATTTGCTTGTAATTGGTAAATTTCTTTTTTGTAATATTATAGTCTGGGAGCTATAAGATGTTTATGTTCGATTCCACAAGGCGGTTCATGTGTACGTTCCGTGTGCACCCCCTCTCTCGTGCTCGTTTCTCATTGGCCATTCTCGGTTCTCTGTGTCCCTTTTCGCGTCTCCCCTCCCCCTCATTCCATTCTGAATAGGCAGATAGTATGTCCAAAATATCTCCGCAGAGACAGAGAGTGAAATACGCGAAACCCATGCAAGGACTCCCCTGCTAAGCCTTTCCGCGGGGCGGCGGTTGGCTTCTGCTCGCATGCGGCGACCGGGCTATTAGCGCCGCGTGCGGCCGCGGACAGCTGCGCGCCTCGGCGCAGCGGCGGACGACACCTGCGGCGCGCACGCTAACGACACCGCCCGCTCCCCCGCGCGCCATTATGCAAGCGCCGGCGGACGATCTGCGCCAAGGCTAAGCCCTCGGACCGCCTTCTCAGCATGCGGTGCGCTGAACGCGTGGACCTTTCTTTTCGGGCGAGAAAGATGGCTTCTGTAGTTGGCGAGCAAGTGTGGATTTGGATACAAGTTGACCACGCACCATGCATAGAGTCCTAAATATTATGGAACAAAGTTGTATACCACTTATGTATATATATATATATATAATATATTATATATATATATACATAGACAGTACTTAAATATTAATTTTTGAAACACAGAAAAGGTTAGAGTTAATTTTAATTTTCATATTGATTACTTCTGTTCTTTTGAATATTATTTGGGGGTCCTGTAATTTAATCAAGCTTACAACCTCCAATGTCATTAACCCGGCCGTGTTGTTCAGTGAATCAATCCCAAGTTTTAATTTACAAATAAGTGCTCTGATTCCCCAACATATTTTTGTAAGTTGCTTGATTTGTGTTCAACAGAATGGTCGTATGTTAATCACTTTTTCTGTTTGGTCAAATGTTAAAATATGTATGCTTTTTGCCGTGAAGACGGACTGATGTTTCTACATTTGCATTTCCGAATTAAAATTGCTTTTCTTAACGATGCACTTCTGCAAATTAAATAACCCATAGATACGGGATTAAATTTGTGATGGCACATAGAAACAAGTACGAAAATAACTTTCAAGATGAAGTAATGTTGAACGTGTGTCCAGGAGTGCATGTTCCACGTGAAAATCACCTCTGCTTCCTACGTAAATTTATCCCTGCATCCACCTACGCTGCCGCGTGTCCTCCGGAAGAGGCGGGGCGGAGGGGTGAGTCAGCGGGCCTTCCGCCGGAACCGGAAACAGCTTCTGTCGGGAGATTCCCACCCACGGCGCGGGCCCTCTCTCGCGCGGGGAATCTGTGCGCTTCCCTAGTAACCAACAGGGAGTTCTCTCTGACATCAGTTGCTCAGAATTCGAGCGTAGCTCTCTGACTGTTCGCCAGTGTGTTTGGAAAAAACAAGGATCCCTGTCACGAAAGAATACTTGAGCAAATGACAGGTACAATTGAAAAGGAAAAAAAAAATTGCTCTGAGGGAAATGAATATGACGAAAATAAAGTTTTCACCTTCCTGGATAGATACGAAATAATAATTAATCGTAATTTTATTACTTATTTTAATGGACATAATGTTCTAAAATTTGTAAACTGAATTTACGTTTTAAATAATATCAATATGCTCTTTTCTGAATCTTCGATTGCAACAAATCAGACATATCTAGTTTTATGAACTTAAAGTTAATCAATTTGAGGTTCGTGGAAATGTAACTTTTTAAACGCGAGAACCAAAGCACGGGTCACGCAATTTTCTCATTAACTGCGGCACCTTTGCGAACAATAGAGCGTCATGGTTTGTTATCGACCCGTAGCTGCCCTTGCCTTACCTGTTGGTCAAAGTTGGTCAAAGTTGGCACCGTCGGTGTGCACGTTGCATGTTGTGTTGTTATATTTCACTGTTGTACTTGTAATTTATTCGTAGTCGATTTTAATGATATTGTTATTCTTGTTAGTGATGTTGGTATAGCTTATAGATATGGAGTGATGTTTTTACTTTTTCCGTTGAGTGGTTTAAGAATGGAACAGCAAAAACTTACTTTAAGAGCAACAGGGAGAAACCTTTAATCTGGGTAAATGAATAACGTTGCAGATAATGGATTAAGAAAATACGAGAGGGATTTGTACGTAGTAGGTATGGACTTCGGCGGAGGATTATGATAAATTTACAGGAATTAATCACTCAGTTGATTTCTTGTCGATGGATTGGCAACAGTGCCAATGGTGATGTTTGAGAAGGTTTGAAATACATACCGGGTAAACCTGCATCCAACGCAATAGCTCCGACATGATCGTCAACTTGATAGCGGAAGTGAAGCTTTAGCTTTCTATGCGGATCTTTACTTACTTCGACCGCATCATTTATAGCAGATCTTCAGACATAGATCGTATTGAGCGACTTTAAGCATTCTATAACAAAAAACAGTGTCTTTGTGCCTGAACAGAACATATGTGCGCCAACTGCATGCTAGTGATACTTGTTATAAACATTACGATGTGTGATAGTGTCGGAAAGGAAATTTCAGTTAATTAATTTTTTGTCAATGATGAATAAGTAAAGATTAATCGCGCATTTGACAATGGATGTGGAGAGAAGGATTGAATCAGCATTTTATTTAATACATAGAAACACGAACATGTCAAACAAAAGTAGGTGGTTCTATATTGTTTTTTATTGTCCCAAGCCATCCACGAGTGATTATTGCATTCCAAGTCTTCAATCCGCAGGTTGACCTGCTTGTTGTATGAAAGTTAAAACCTACCGCTTCTAAACTTCTTTAAGAGCGTGCACTCGCATTGTACGAAGGGGGAAAAAAAATCTACAGTTCCACGAGTCTCGGAAAGCATCTGCTCGCAACTCGAAGACTAGGAGCGACGCTCGAATTAAATTACACGCGTCTCGCGCAAGTCTTTTCGTCGCAGGTCGTCTTACAGCCAGAGCGCGGGCGTCGCGTGATTTCGACGACTCGCGCATAGCTGCTTGCTTCTGCGGAGGCGTCGGTGTCGAGTGGTCGATGGGCGGGTTGAAACCGGAGAAACCGAACGTCCCGCCTGCGCAGCGAGATAATCCGAGAGGCAGGCGTGCGCAGGTGAGTCACGCGGAGAAGTGCAGGGGGCCCGATCTCGGCCCGATGAATTTGGGAAAGGTTTTTTCCTAGCGTTCTAGATCAGGTGTCTGAAATTCAGCCAGATGCAGAGTACTCTTTTGTATAATTACAGTTATTTTATCGGCGCTTCATCTTCGCAAAATGTGTTAAAAGTGTTGAAGCGTGGTTTGTGAGACTTTTATTAATGTGTTAGAGTATAATCCTACAATCCATAGACTAATGAATACATGTTTTCAATCCAATGTTCAAAACATTTTATTCATTAGACGACCTTAAATTTTTGTTACCACTGTTCTTATTACAATCATTTATTGCACATGCGTATGCACGTTTAATTGATTCTTCCTGTAATTATTCGAACCTCTTGTGATATTGACGTGAAACTTATGTGGACATTTTTTTTCTTTATTTCTTCCATTATAAAAAATGTGTTCGTTCTCGTGTTCTGAGGCATATCGTGACAGAATGAGAAATGAAAACGAATCATGCAAATAGTCAAGGATGTGACTGAAAAGTCCAATATGTGTCTGTTGACAATAGGATATTTCCTATTATCCGGTTGTTTTTCCCACCCCGCGCCTGATGAATCGTGATGCAATCAGCCCTGTGTGGGCTGCGTGCTCTCGCCGTCAGCGGCCTGGTCGTCTCCCAGGGGCGCAGATGGGTCCTCGAAGGGCGCGACGCAAACGGGCGGCGCCGAAGCGGAGGGCGGTGGGTCCTCCTGATGGCGGTAGAGGTCGTCGGCGGCGGGCGCGGAGCTCCTTCGGCTGCCGCGGCGGCACAGCTCCGCCACGAACAGCAGCACCGCAAGCCCCGCCCCCGCCATCTGCAGCTCGAACGCCGGGCGCAGGTCCTGCCGACCAAGCACAGTGCAGAAGAAGGCGGTTTCCATTGCGCGAAGGCGGTGGCCGAAAGGAGTTTTCCGCTCGATGATGAGGCTGTTTAGACTAAGGGCGCCTTCCCACGCCGCCACGGCACCGCGCGTTCGTCAGGACTCTCGCTAAGCGAAGCGGAGGAGGGCGTACGCACCACCGCTAGCAGAACGCCGGCTGAAATGCTACCCATCGCACTGCGGTCGCCGGTCACGGCGTTTTACCAGCTGCGGTCCCTTTGTTCGTTGTCGCCGGAGGGTCGGCAAAGAGACCCGCCGCTTGACGGACGCGCGTTGCCGTGGCGGCGTGGGAAGGCGCCCTAACATATAGAAGTCATAAAAATTAACCGGCGCCCCAAGTGTACCAATGAAGTGGGGGTATCATAGTCTGTACTAAACCATCAAACTCTCTATAACATTTCTATATAAATAATGTGTCTGTTCGTGACATTGCTTGTCTAGGAAATATATCCCTTGGATATATACGTCTTGGAAATATCCCCCCGAATTCTTCAATAAAACGAAAAAATGTTCTCCATATATACTTTTCAGCAAATTTTACAAACTTAAAAAGATGAGTTTATACATTGTCAAAGCTTGTAAAGATAAGCAAAAGTTAAGAATTAAATTTTACCTTGGAGCCCTTTGGACGTAAAATACGGGAGTTGGGAGAGCAATTTTTTCGTCATTCTTACAATATAATTGAAGTTTCGAGATTGGTTTCGTTTTGAAACTCACTATTGTTATTGGGAAATGCTCTTTGTTTACGTATGAGGGCGAAGATTTTTTTTTTATATTCTAAATAAACGTTTTAGCTTTGCTATGGATACGCTTGTGAACTTGTATGTAACAATGTAAGTCAATTTTACTTACTTTAGTATTTAAAAAAATACAAAATCGTTACAAATAATACGTGAAAGTCTGTACTGCTTATAGCATTAGTTTCGTCTTTCATGTTTTGCACAACTGGCGCAGAGGGTTGAAACATCTAATTACGTAGAACTCCCGCTGCTTTCTCTACTTATTACCTTTAAATCCAGGACCCGCGGTATTTTCTCTTCCAACGGCTTGCCATCTCCGAGCTCCTTCGTCCACTCGTTTCCGACAATGCGAAGTAAAATGCTCATCGTGAGCTGGTAGTTTTGTTTCCACTTGTCCTGCAATCCGGCTGCGTCGAATTCCAAAAGCTTGGCGTTCACAGCCTCCAGCCACGGCCAGTTCCTGGAGCGATTGCCATTGTGCAGTATTAGGTCGAACTAAGCTCAAAAACTCCATTCATTAAATTGTATGAAAATATTCCTATTATTATGAAATAAAATAGATGAATTTCTCTAGTATCTGAATAACAGAAAAAGCTGCCTGTAAATACATAAATGTGGTGATACAATGAATTTGGAAAAAACTAGTTACTTTATGTCAAGTATTTTGTTGAATTGTTGCCTCATAAACATTTGTTGAATATCAATTTAAACAGTTTAAAGTCAAAAGTCATTGTTCAAAATTGTGTGTATCGAAATTATACACAACTTTTTCTTGAATATTTTCATGTGTTTCCTCGTTCACTACAGTGTAAATTCAATGTTTTAGAGTTAGTCTGTAGGCAAAAACACAAAGAAATAAAAAATCAGTAATCAATTAAATGGTACGTATGTAAACCTCAACCCTTCTTATTTTTAAACGTTTGCTAAACATAACGTAATTATCATAAATGTTTAATTTCAAATATTAATTCAGGGAGATAATTTTATAAATGTCAGACGATTTGAGAAAATTAACCAATCTCTAAAAATTAAAAAACATTAAACCCAACTTTTTTTTTCTTCCTTTTATTTTTCCCCATAACATATTTGGATAGACATAACGTAGACATATATTGTATATCTCCATTGTTTTCGGAAGTTTAATTCCAAAGGTTTGGCAACACTTTCTAAACTACATTCACTTTTTCTTACGAGTTTTTAAGATTCTCCGCTCCAACATCTCAAAATTTCGTATTCGTTAGTTGACTTGTTTGCGTTTTTGCTTATTTCTGTGTGTTTATCTCTGTTTCGGTGGCTCTTTATAAGGGCTGATTGTTATGCATCCTTTTGACGAACGATTCCGGAGTTAAGCGAACGCAGCAGCTTCGTGGGGCAGAGCTGCTGTGCGCATGCGCACGTTCGCCCATGCTTCTGAAATTACTCGCCAAAAGAAAATGTGTAAAACTGCCGGGGAACATTTTATGAAGAGTGGATTCTAAAAGTTCGGATACGTCGTAGTAGTGTTTGATTCCCCGTGTTGAAAACAAAATCACGCGTGATTAGCTATGCTTTTGCCTTTGTGCGTTGTACGTGTACCTGCTTTCAGCATTTCATTCCTCTCCGTTCTTGATTGTGAGTGAATTTCATGAATTTCAAGAGCTGTTTTTAATACGTGACTGACTATCCAACACTGAAAGTGTGTGCCCAATGCCTTCGTTGTCGACGAAGTCATTTAAGAGAATTGACTGAAAAAGTGTGTGTGTGTGTGTGTGTGTGTTTGCCTGCTGTATTACTGGGTTGTAAATTATTTCGTGGAGGTTTTTTTAGGAAGGAGAACAAAGCCAGTGTAAAAACGAAAACTCGTACCAGGCAAAACGTCTTTCTCTACTTTTTCATCTCCTACCAATGCGAATAATGCTCGTGTTGGGCGAATTAATGGTCCTAATGCACCTCTCGTTGTGAAACAGCATGCTAGAGGAGCGCTCACCGACAGGCGTGCATGGCGGCGAGTATGAGGGCGGCCTCCTCGCGCATGGGCCGCATGCGTGCGGCCAGCGCGCGCGCCTCGTGGGCCATGGCGTGCCAGTGCGCGTCCTCGAGGAGCCAGCCGAAGCGGCGGCGCCGCGCCAGCAGGCGGCGCGCGGTCGCGCGGGTGGCGTTGGTGCGGACGCGCGCGAAGAGGCGGCGGCGCGTGCGGGCGTCGGCGCCCGGGAAGAGGTCGGGCGCGCGCGGGTCCATGTCGCGCACCAGGGCCTTGTGGCGCGCCTCCGTCGCCAGCAGCGGCAGCCCCGCGCGCTCCAGCGCCGCCAGCGAGTCCAGCTCCGGCCAGCGCTCCGGGCGCGTGATAAGGGTGAACAACCGCGCCTAGCGCCAAAATGTCCTTAACTCCGGTCCTAATTTTTCCTAAATTCCAAGTTCTTAAATTCCTAAATTAAAAAAAAATCCTCTAACACGTGGTGTAGCCAGAATCCATATTTTGTGGATCATTGGTGCTGAAGTATCGACTGGTGGCAAAACGTCTCCCTCCGTCCGCCCGTCTGTAAACGTCGGCGGTCAAACCATTCTGCCGATTTTCTCCAAAATTGATATGCCCCAATCGAACTCGCTGATTTAACGCCCCCTCAAATTTAAAGCTTATTTTAATTTCGGGGGGGGGGGCTTTACTCGAAGGTCGTGTGACATTTTTACATTTTCAAAAAATGGCTCCATTGTTTTTGATTAAATTTTGTTGTTGGATAGTGTGGACGACGTTTAAGGGAATGGTGCAGGTCTCATATGTGGAGAAAACTGATTTTTCCAAACTTGCAAAAGTTTTCCTACAACTAGAATATTAAAGATAGAGTATTTTCCTTCATAAAGTCTGTTCCTTAAAGATAGATTTTGAAATCGGGTCAAATTTTTCGAAAATTTCAGTTCATACTTTTTGTATAATTTTGCGTTAACATACGGGCGAGAAAGTACGTGCTGTTTCAGCTCCATTAGTTTTACAAGCTTCGCGTTGTTTGAGAAATGCTCTGTTTTCAAATACGTCATATAGACTCACGCGGTATAGTCAATGCGAACCATCCATAAAGCCAACAAAATCACGTAGTTTTGTATGCATGCCAGTGACGTATTTTTCTCATCTTATGGACAAACTCTCTAGTAGAATAACCTTGTGCGTTCACTATTGCCATGGCCACGAAGGCGTCATATCAACATGAATCAAATAATTGGATTGCCCAGGTTTAGCATCACAGATGGTTTCACTCAGCCTTAATTCAACATTCGCCACGATGGATAAACTATTTAGTGTGTCCGAGCGCGTCAGTTTCTATGGTTACTAGTCACGTGTCTTGTGCGTGCTATGTAACCCAGGAGGTGGCGGTGTTGCTTCCCAGCTTACACGTGAGATCCGACGCCGCTCTACGTGTCGGTTTATTGGGCTTCTCCCTTCGGGTATCTCTCCCACCTCGGACAAGCTCTAAGCTCCCAACATTTGTGGTAGTGTAGTTACGAGGAGAGGAATGATCGCGCATGGTCCGTGGTGTGTTTATTAGGGCACTGCTTTGAAATACGCCAGTGATCGATAATCCACAAAAAAACTACCGATCAGAACATCCAGACCATTTTCTTCAAGCCTGTGGCTAGCTCGATCACGGTATGTAGCTGGTGTCAAAATTCATCGACGGACGGAACTCGAACTCAGAGATTTTCCAGTTCAGCGACACTGCAGAGGCAACGGAAATGCTGTCATAGAGCCATCGCACCGGGAGGATTCAACACACATGCGGTATTCAGCGAATCCCGAGCTACCGCTGGTCGAATCCCGAGTAGTGTGGACGGGTTGCTCGCTATTCGCCGAGCGCCGAACATTCGGTATTTTCCCTACGAACCGCACGTCAGTCTTTAGAACTCATGAAAGGGAATGGACATTCAGCGCGCGGGCGGCGCCCGGCGGCAGCGTGACGACGCGGCCACGGACGCTCCACGCCAGCGCGATCGCCGCCGCCGCGTCCAGCAGCGCGCCCCACACGGCCACGCCGAAGGCGCGCAGCGGCAGCGACCACGTGGGCAGCCAGCGCGCCCGCGTCACCACCACCAGCAGCTTGCCGAGCCCGCGTCGCGCCCAGCATGGCGTACGGCCGCAGGTGGCCCAGGCAGGCGACGGCATGCGGGCAGAACTCCACCTGGCCGCTTGCACCAGGGCATGGCCAGCTCGAGCACGTGGTCGACCATGCCCTGAGATTAGTGGGATTGAGGTGTTTTTTACTGAGGGGAGAACCCCTGAATTGAAAAGGCTGTGTTGGTCTTGCGTGGATATCGAGCAGAATTCCACTTTATTGCTTGAGCAAACAATAAGCTAACTCTACATGCCTCTAACAGCTCTCATGGGGATGTGATTTGTTAAAGCGTTTTTTTTTATGCCGCGGACAAATGCAACGATTGAAAATGTTATCTTACTTCAGGCGTTCTTTGAGTGAAATAAGTGAGTAGTATTAAATTCTAAGATTTAAAATGAAGATGTTAGGGCTGAAGGGGTCTACAACACAGAACGGATGAGTTTCCTTTTTTTTTAATTTCGGCACACAAATGGATTTTCATCATAAAGTATCAATATAAAGTTTGTATTTAGGGTGAGGAATAAAGAGTATTGGGAGAATTGCTTGAAGATCATTGTCGTATTATCTGTATAACTGCTGACAAAAACACAAAAACAAATCGAAATTAAAAGAGGGATTTAAAAAATTTTCATGAACCTTTGAATAATTATTTCCTCCATTTGGTACCTAAACAATGCAGAATACCATGACCGCATTGAATTGTATGAAATATTTTTCTGTCAATTGGTTTGTAGATTGAAACATGACTTTCGTAGGATGTTCGGTAACTAGCTTGGTGTTCACCGATGCCCGGGGAGCCTAATAAAGTAATCGTTACGAAACTACAACCTTACACTTACTAACCGTCTGTTGGTATTCCTATATTTCTGCCAACGCGCCGGCACCGTCCAGCAGTGATTGCTCAGCTGCGCGCCCAGTTCCTTTGACTGCAGGAACTTGTAGCCGACGAGCGTGAAGGCGGGCTTGCCCGGCTCCAGGAGAAGGTGGTGCTTCTTGAACTTCGTGCGTGGGGATGGGCGCGTACGTGCGCTGACGACGACGCCGTCGCGCGCCGCGCCGGCTCCACCCGCGCGCCAGGCGCCGCGGCGCGCCGCTCGCAGTCGGCGGCGCGCGCGTACAGCTTCAGCTGGCGGCGGGTGTTCTGCCGGACGCAAACGGTTGCTCTTCTTCGTAACACTGTGCGAATCGTGTTACCACATGTGTTTAGGGGGATTCGCCATGTTGAATTGAATTGAATTTACGTGGCGAGACTCGGGCCATCAGGCCCGCTCTTCCGTCTGACACGCAAATTTCCTACGCTCTACGCTTTTCACCAACTAGGAGAGAAAGGAGGTATTTCTTGGGCGAGAGAACAGGCGATTTTTGAATTTAGCCAGAGGCGTCATTTAGGCTGAGGATCTTTATACATGCAAGTAAATCTAACGAAATGGACAGCCGGCTTTACTTACCACCTCCGAAGGAAGGCGTACGAAGGATTTTTTTCGCCCGGTTAAAAATCCACGCGGCTTCGATCGGGTTTGAACCGCCAACTGGAGGTACAAACAGTCCAGTACGTTACACCATCGCCGCCGCCCGATGTTCGTTTCAGTTTCGCACGAAATTCCGCCTGGACTGCGTTTTTAAACTTTCCGCCTAAATCTCGCTAAACGGTAAAAAATAAATTATTTTTCCATATTATAAATATTGTATTAATTTTATTCTATAATTAACACGAATAGAATAATAGATAGATAACGAAAAGGACAAATGTTATGAATCCCTATGATACATTAGATAAGGGAACAATTGCTTATTCTTGAGTCATAGCCGTTCGTTATTGGCGTAATTCGAAGCCCCCAATATTTTAAAAATAAATAATAATAAGGGACTGCACTTATGTAGACAGAAGTTGCCCTGTCTTGTTATTATTATTTTGAAATGTTTTCTGCTGAAACACGCTATGTGTGTTCAGCCCTTAATAGTGAAGATTTAAATTCCGCTTATGTTTCCACCGTCGTTATTAATTTCCGCCGTTCATTCCAACTTGTCTGCGAAACAATTTATTTTTCCGCCGCAACGAGGTTAAAAAATCCGCCTGAAAACGGCGAGGAATTCCGCCGACGT
>BOPP01000068.1:5556450-5568409 GCA_017312745.1 Gryllus bimaculatus | reverse complement strand
CGCCGAACACAACATCTGTTCGGGGTTGGGCGAGCCGTAGCTCATTGACCGGCGAACGCGGAAATGTGCGGAGCCTGCCTTTAGGGAAATATATTTGCGAAGGCAACGCCTCTCGAGCGCGCCTCACCTCGTAGACGGTGACGACGACGGCGGAGGCGAGCAGCGCGGCGGCCAGCAGCAGGCGCTGGGCCCCGCGCGCAGCCTGCCCTGCGGGCCGCCCCCGCACGAGGAGAAGCGCGCGCACGCGCGGCGCGGCGCCCGGCGGCCAGCGACGACCGGCCACGGCGCTCCACGCCAGCGCGTGCGCCGCCGCTTCGCGCCAGCAGCGCGCCCCACACGGCCACGCCGAAGGCGCGGCAGCGGCAGCGACCACGTGCGGCAGCCAGCGCGCCCGCGTCCACCACCACCAGCCAGCTTGCCGAAGCCCGCCGCTCGCGCCCAGCATGGCGTACGCCGCAGGTGGCCCAGGAGTGCGAACGGGCATCGGGCAGAACTCCACCTGACCGCTTGCACTAGGGCCATGGCCAGCTCGAGCACGTGATCGACCATGCTCCTGAAGATGAAGTGGGAATTGAGTTTTTTTTTTTTTTTTGTTTTTTTTTTTTTTTTTTTTACTTGGGAGAACAGCCCTGGAATTGGAAAAGTGCTGTGCTGGTCTTGCGTGGGATATCGAGCAGAATTCCACTTTATTGGTTAGCAAACATAAGCTAACTTCAAATGCACTCTAACATGCTCTCATGGGGATGTTTAGATTTGTTAAAGCGTTTATTATGCGCGGGACCAAATGCAGCGAATTGGAAAATGTTTATCCTTACTTCAGGCGTTCTTTGGAGTGTAAAGTAGTAATAGTTTAAATTCTAGAGTTTAAAAATCAGAAGGATGTCAGGGCTGAACGGGTCTACAACCACAGAACGGTGCAATGGTTTCCTTTTTTTTTAATTTCGCCACAAATGGATTTTCATCATAAAGTATCAATATAAAGTTAGTATTTTTAGGATGCGGAATAAACGGAGTATTGGGGAGAATTGCTTGAATCATTGTCGTATTATCTGAACGTGGACAAAAAACACACACAATCGGAACGGGATTACCAGGAGGAAAATTTTCATGACGCGTTTGAATAATTATTTCCTCACATTTGTGACCTAAAAAGATGCAAATACCATGACCGCATCGGAAACTTGTTGAAATATTGGTCTTGTCAATTGGTTTGTAGATTGAAACATGACTTTCGTAGAATGTTCGGTAAGCTAGCTTGGTTTGTTCACCGATGCCCGGGTGAGCCTAATAAAGTAATCGTCTCGAAACTACAAATTCCTTACCATCTTACTAACCGTCATGTTGGTATTCATATATTCTGCAACGGCGCCGGCACCGTCCAGGTTGATTGCTCAGCTGGCGCGCCCAGTTCCTATAGCTGCAGGAACTTGTAGCCGACGAGCGTGAAGGCGGGCTTGCCCGGGCTCCAGTAGAAGGTGGTGTTTCTTTGAACTTCGTGCGTGGGGATGGGCGCGTACTGCGCTGACGACGACGCCGTCGCGCGCGCGCCCGGCTCCACACGCGCGCCAGGCGCCGCGCGCGCGCCGCTCGCAGTCGCGGCGCGCGCGTACAGCTTAAGCTGCGCGCGGTTTGTTCTGCCGGACGCAAACGGTTGCTTTCTTTTCGTAACACTGTGCGAGTCAGTGTTACCAGATGTTTAGAGGGATTTCGCCATGTTGAATTGAATTGAATTTACGTGGCGAGACTCGGGCCATCAGGCCCGCTCTTCCGTCTGACACGCAAATTTCCCGCTACGATCTACGCTCTTTCACCAACTAGGGAGAGAAAGGAGGTATTTCTTGGGCGAGATACAGGCGATTTTGAATTTAGCTCATCTCCTCTGGGCAACACTGGTGCGAGTGTGTCGTGACCTACGGGTGTCGTAATTGTACGGAACCAAACCGTTGCCAAATGCGTAAAAGGGAGGGGCGTTACCATACGTTACACAGGCGTGGAGTTGTCTTGGTGTTGCATAATACTTTTTTTTTTCATTTGCATTTGCTGAATAAATTCCTGGTTTTCGGTCTTATACTAAAACATTAATGTATTAACTATTTTTTAATATATAAATAAATTAAATATATATAAAGCCTCCCACGAACCGATGCGAAAGATCCGCAGCCCACCCCACACGGAATGTCCGCAGCGGACGTTTCGCGTCTCGTGTTACCTTATGAGCATGTTCAGACCTGCGCGGCAGGCGAGCGTCGCGGCAGTGGATTGGCAGCGTTTAATCCGCGACGGATTTTCTAACGCAGTCGGACGCGTTTTTTCCGCTGCCGCTCGAGTTTTGTGGATCTTTGCCTGCCTTCAGGGGTCTTCGCTCCCCTCTGGGTCGAGCTCCTGTTGTTTGGTTCATCGGATGAGGAAAAATGTCACCAAACGCTGATTGACGTTTGCTGTGTGAACGGACCCGCGGATTGTCTACCATGGATCCAATTAAATATGCGCAGTAGTGTCTTCCCCGTGCCGTTTCCCTCTTACATGACAGTGAAATTTAAAGAACTCTAACATTTGATCTGCATTTCGATCTTCAAAACCAATTAGATGATGATTCTTAACGATTTGAGACAGCAAATTGCTCTTGGGCGTTTCAAAAAATTGCAACGCTCGCACCCTCGACATTCGTGGAATGATTTCCGATTTTGCTAACATTTTCTCCTTCAGACATCGTCGTAAGCGGAATCGCCAGAAATTCCCGGAAACCGCAGAATGCTACCCGCTTAGTCGAAATCCGTGCGTCTCGGGCGGTCCCGTGATCGCCGTTGCATTGCCGGGCGCTTACCACATCTACCACCACTAGGCAGCGCTGGCGCTGGAACGGCGTGTCATAGAGCTGCAGCCCGCGGAAAGACTGGTGGTGCTTGCGCAGAATCGCCAGCGGCCACAACGCCTCGGACGCGCTCACAGTCCTGGGCACCCTGCCCATGGCCAATACGACCGGCGCCGTGGAGGTCAGGTGCAGGTTTCTGGTCTTTGTGCAGAGGACATCGATATTTTTTTCACTCTTAGTATTATTTGCGGTTGTAAAAATAATACACTGTAGATACTCCTTCAATAATTACATATTCGAAGAAGTAATGGTATTCACTTTAAATGTTGGCAAGCATAATGGCGCCCACCAGCTATGGCTTTCTGAAATTGTGGTGAATATTTCATCTGATGGTGGGTGTGACAGATCCCGCTTAAAAAATAAAATCTCCTCTTGGAAATGGCGTGAAAAACTGTTCAATTTTAATGTTGCAAATTGGTTTCAAGTGTTTTGTTGGTAATAGATGATATTTTTAAAGTGTCATCCGAAAATAATTTAATTCATAGGCATATTCAACTATGAGATAGTACCTAACCTTGTCCAATCGGGGTTGACAATCGTTATATTGTAATTCAGGCGCTTCCACTATTTTCGGGGTGGATGGGGATACGGGTTTAGTGTGAAGCTAACTTTTATTTGATCGAACTGCGAACATAACGTACTTAACTTCGAGACCTACTTTTATAGAAGATAATCTGTACGCATCGAAATTCATCATTCGTGTATATGTTGTGTGTGTGTTAATACATTATTACTATCAATTATTTCATAAAACTGAAATAATTTTGGGATATGTTGTGAATTTTTGTTTTCATTCACGTCACGTCTCAAGCTGAACTTACTCATGTGGTACTTGAATTTCGATCCCTAATTCTCGTTTGGGCTTCTTGGTGCTACCGCCGCATTTGACTGCCTCCCCTGGGTTGGTAGTTTGGTTATTGTCTCACAACGTAAGACTGTGACGCCTGAGCTGATATGCCAAAATAAAGTGACACTTGGATGATAATGGTGATAATGTTGTGAAATGATGAAACGGGGAAAATAAATGATACTCAAAAAAACTATGCTGGGAATTGTTAATTGTATTATTCACGGCTCCCCCGGTATTTCAAGTCCGGCACCCAGAGATGGACACTATCGATCGGTTGACGTTTTTTATTTATTGTACGTCAGAAACAGTTAAAAATGTGTGTGACATACTGCGGGGAGAAATGAATTCAGTGCATGTTTTCATAATTGTGTGATCTCTACTCTCAGCCATATACTAGTTAAATTTGTAATTCGAAAAGAAATGAGCGTTTTTTGTAAGGATTGTTAACAAAATATTCACCCCGATGTAAAAAAAAATTAAAAAATTAAAAAAAAGTATTTCTACCGCCTCAAACATGGAGGACGATAATTTCAATAAGTATATTTCCCACCGAATTCTAGAAGGCGCGCACGGCTAATTATTATCGGTGGCCTTACCCCGCGTATTTGGTGCGGCACGCTGTTGACGGCGTCGTGGAGGAAGAAGTCGAGGACGCGCCGACCGTCGTCTCCGGCCAGCACGTAGCCCTGGCGGCCCTCCAGCCAGGCGGGGGCGCTGGCGTTGCGCGCGCGGGGCGCCGCCACAGCACAGCGGCGCCCCGCGCGCGCGTCACCGCCCGCGCCCAGCGCTCGCCCTCGCCCAGGTCCACCACGCCCACCGCCCGCCCGCACCCGCGCCGCACCCGCCCGCCTCATCGAAGCCCGACAGCGCCACGCCACCGCGGCGGCCGGCGGCGGCGCCCGCGCCTCGGCCGACTCCTCGGGCAGGCGAAGCCCCGCCGCCACCGCCACCGCCGGGCGCAGTCGGCGGAGACTGCCGGCGAACCGGGGGGAAATAAGTTTTTTTTTATTTAAGCGTTGTCGCAGGGATGCGACATCGGCAAAAAAACATCGATGCTGCCAAATATCGACTTTCAAAATTTAAAAAAAAATCATCGATACGGCCAGAAAACCGATTTTTTTAAACTTTGATGATGTAATGTTTGTTTACTAATATCTAACTTAAAATTCGTGCGCAGCGAAAAATCTTTTGGCAGTGGCCGGGTGTATTTATTTCACTGAAATTTAACTGATAATAAAGTGTGCTAAAGACGAAGAATGGATCATCTCGGGGGAGGGATGGTCTGTTCGTTGAAGAAAGTACATATCGCATTTGTTTGGTTCAAACACATAAGTAGGTGTGTAGTAAGTGTAGTAGGTAGTAAGTGGAACCATCAGTTATTATTTAATGTTTTAACTTACACAAGGGAGATTATGACAATTTATCCTCCATGAACAAAACATCATTGTAAAAAGTATCGGCTTCAATATTTCTATGTTTGAAAGAGATATTTTTATAGAAACATCGATGATTTAAAAACTTTGCATCTATGTCGCATACCTACGTTATCCGGAAGACCGGCTGAAGAAATCAGAACAAAGAAAATTTACGGGAAAAAGCACGGAAATGACTTGACAAATGAGTGCTATTGATATAAGTCTAAACTAGATCAAAATGGAAGCCAGATGTAAAATCTTGATTTCCATGCAACTTATCTGATAATTGTGTACAAGTCATCGAAGACTTCTGATTGAATGTAAAGAAAATTTTGGTTGTTGTTAGAAAAATAGATGATGCGAGTAGTCGTAAGTAATTAAAGTAATTTTATGGGTTTTATTCACGTCGAATAGTAACCTTGCGAACTCTACCTATTATGTAGCAATTCTCAATTTATAGTACCAAAATGTTACAAAAACTTTCATTGATAATAGTAAGTTAATTTTTATGTCATATATGGTTAGCCATTTAATTTTATTTTTTCGTAAAATGCTAGCAATATTAATGTTTCCCATGTCTATTAAAATATTTTCTTTTTATGTATGTAAGATGTGTTTAGTATTTTCTATTTGAACAAACTGAAAGGAAGTAGAAACTTAATAATACACGTGAACGAATTCGAGATTTGTGTTTTTTTAACCTTGGATGGAAATCTGTTTTGTCTTATTTACTGTTATATATTTATTGTGTGATTTTTTAATACGATTTAACATTGATGTATTCCCTGGAATAATTGTGTAAATTGTTCAAAATACGTACGTACTAGATGATGTAATATTGTTTTTCGTTACACACGATTTCCGCTGGCTTTAAATGAATAAACATGTAGTTAAAGTGCGGAGCGTAATTACGTACAAAATGCACGGTACCTGATGCGATGAACGGTTTGGATGCGGTGTATGTGGCGAGATGGGCTGCGTAGAAAGAACAGAAGATAATAGAGCAAGACCCAATGTCGTCGCAGCAGCTGACTGCACCTCTCCGGAGCCTGTCATTTCGGCAGAGCAGTGAACCACGGGCAGTGGGAGACAACGCGTCAGTCGGACCTTTCGGGTCCACCTGCCATTTAGGCCGACTCTTGTCTTCTTGCTGCCGAAGCACTTCCACTTTAACGTGGCTGTCGCTCAGGAAGTGAACGCCAATACATGGAGAGGGCTTCTTGCGAAACCCCTTCAGATGTCCTTTTGAGCGACGTTTACAAATTATGTCGGGCGTAGTACTCTTTATTTGCGGCGTGTCTTGAGACGCCGTTGACGTCACTCACGCTTTATTGTCAATTCCTGAAGCTTGTTCTCGTATCTGATTGAACTCTTGAGGTCACTTGTGCGGCCTTATTTAACGAGGAAGAAAGTATTTCTTAATACATATGGGAATATTCGGGCTTATTTGAGAAATGTTCTTCTCTGCCGTAAGTAATTGCACTGTGTCTGATGGAAACAATGGATCTCAATAGTATTCTATAAATGGTTTAAACATATTGCACGCTGCTTTGCGAAATTTATCTTTTGCGTTTTCGTAATAGAAAAAATTCTCTTCACCGAAAAAAAGAACCGTTAGAGTATACAGATCCATGATATTTTGTATCCCAAGGTTCCATTGTTACGGGTATCAATGGACTGCGTTCTCAAGGTTCTTTTTTTTCTCCTGTTTGTGGTTTGTTTCTATCGTGCTTTCATTTCAGTTGATCAAGGAGTCGTCTGACGCAATCATGAGGTTAGAAAACTAACCTTTCTTTCTCCGAAGAGTGAGGAATTTTTACATCTGCTCCCGGTTATCAGCAAACGCGAATGATCTGCCCCGTATATAGAATATAATATATATAATATATATATATATATATATATGTTATATATATATATATATATATATATATAATATATATATATATATATATATGAATATACATGTCTTGCAGATGGGAGGGGTAGACTCCTGAGATTTCCCATGTACATTGCTCTCGTGAACTATGCCGATGGACTGTTAGGCTGATTATTTTCTGCAGGTGTTGTTTGCATTGTGCTTCGCCGATTGGAAGCTGTCGGTCGGAAGGAAAGCAGCTCTCCCGGTCGCTCTTGTAGCTCCCGCAGGGACGGACGCGAGAGCGGGACAGAAAGTTGCCCGCCGGTGACTGCTTCACTAAGCGTCTTGTGTGTCTGTTTCTACCTCATCGCATCGCAACTCAGAACGCCTTTCCATCGGTGCTTTATTCTCAATTTTGGCCGTTCATCTGATTGATTTCATACACACTGTAGCCATTCGATTCATTCTCGAATCTGACAATTATTCAAACTTTTCTCATATTGTGCACAGTTTTTTAGTTGTGATTCAATGATAAAACAGTAATTTGATTTTGTCTCGTTGAGTTAATAACCCACAAGGAAAAAAATGTTTGTACTGAAGTTAGCTTTCGTACTGTTTAATGTACTTTGTTTCTGTGAAATAAGTTTAACCTTTCGAATCCTGAGGAAGGTCGCAATATGACGCCCTAAACGCTGATGACGGTGTATAGCTTCCTGCATTTCGCACGCAACAGGTTGATTATTGGTACAGGGAGTGGTGCGGGAGACTTGCATGCTGACATTTGTGCTGGAAGCTGTTAAAATGAGTTGACGCCTACAAATACGTTCTTCGGCATCCAGTAGATGGCGTAGCAAAATATTTTTAAGTATCAACATAAAAAAAACTGCCTAACATAAAACAGTGTTTATGTTAAGGCAGCCAAAAGCTCTGTTTTTTGATGGAGTGATATTTGAATGCTAGTATTTCTTCTTACCTGGTAGTGTATCAGCATAATAAAATAATTTCTTCAGCGAAAAAACTTTTCGTTTTTAATGTTTTTAATCATCCTTACAATCCGAAAATAATTATGTAGATCTTGCTGTGATGGTATATTAATATGGTATTCACTCATTGAATTGAATTCTGTTACAGTAATAAAAAGTGTCTTAAAGTACTTGTCTTTCGATAATACTTTTTTGAATTTGATTGCCATTTGAAGGAATGAATTTGATTGAATTTGAGTTACGGCGAGATTGCAATTTAATGACGCAACCTTAACGTAAATCTGCTTATCCATACCTAATTGTCATTATACGTTAGAGCATCTAAGACCCAATGTTTTGCGTCATGTGCGTGGAATTGCGGAGCGAAATCGTGCGTCCGTGAGCACTGCCCTGTTGTGAGCGCCCCGCTTTCCCCCTGCGGCCGGTGCGGACCAGGGCCGTCGCGTCGGGAGTCAAGTGCGCGCCTCTCGTCGTGCGGTTGCGCAAGCGGCTGACGCCCCATTCATTCATCGAGCCAAGCGACGAGCGCCGGGTGCCCGGGCTCCTGCGGTCGCCCTGCGCGCCGGAATCGCGCCCGCAAACGAGCCCTCAGCGTGGGAGCAGCGGCGGGGGGGGGGGGGGGCCGGAGACGCTCTCGCGCGGTGACCTTGTGAGGTTTCAAAGATAGAAATTGAGGGTGGACGTTAAAGGGAATTTCTCGGTGCGCGGTCGAATGGGGGAATTGGCTTTGGCAGGTTGGGGAATTGGTTAAGCAGGTTGTATAATGAAACAAATGACTGTCGGCAGTGATATGCTGTGCTGGGCTAATATTATTAACCGATAAGGTAATCAGTACTAGGCCAGGAGCGACTAATAAACAACTAGTGACCAAACGAAGAGTGCGCTCGCTTTTAATGGGTTAGCATAATCAAGGATCGATTGTTTATGAAAAGCTTTTACGGTTTTCTCTCTCTCTCTCTCTCTCTCTCTCTCTCTCTCTCTCTTCTCTCTCAGCTGTGGTCTTTATTCCCACACTGTTGGTAGTCTACTGCTTCGGGGCTTCATTAGCAAGAAATGCTAATGTGTAGAATACATTATTAGTTAATTGAACGCAGAACATACTGTGTTGGAATAAGTCAAAATCTCTTGATGCTATCTCATCTGTATTCTTTTTTTCTACTCCTCTTATTCTCTACCCCATCCCCTTCTCATTTTCCTCCTCTCTTCTTCTTCTGTCACTCCCTTCCCTCGTTCCAGCTCATTGGAATGTCACTTGGCAATTGCGGAGGGGGGGTGCAAAACTAATGTGTATAACGTATAAACGTCAAGTACGTTGTCGAATAAAACAAATGACTCGGCAGCGATTTGCTGGGCTAATTTTATTAACCGATAAGGGGATCAGAACGAGGTCAGGATCGACAAGTAACAAAGCGAAGAGCACGGTTTTATGGGTTAGCATTGTCCAGAATTCAGTTTAGGATCGAGGTGGTGAGTTCGGGCACGTCTTTTAAAAATTTATTGGGGCAGCATTCTAAAAATGTATGCATATTATTCTCTCATTGTCACCGAAATAACTCGTACAAAAGCTATCATGTTATATGACGCATTTTTTTCTTCGAAAATAATTAAAATATTTTTTTTAAAGCTGCGTACATTTTCCGTCTGTTAATATTTTGAAAAGAATATGAAGGTTGACATGCTATTAATATAATGTTCATGCAATTGATAAAGCTGTCAGAAATATTACATTTTATTTCCATTATTGCTGTTTTTCATCGCCTCATTAGCCTCCACATTAATCGTTCTCCGGAGACAATCGCGCGGACAGAGCACGCTCCCAAGGGTTCGTATTTTTCTTTCACATTTCTCTCCCTTCTCTTCTCTATTCTCACATTATCCGGCTCTGTTCAGACTAACATTCCTCTCTCTTTTCGTTGCGGCTTGAGAGTAACGATTATTTACCGCATAAAAGTTTTCGGGCGGAAATATTTCAGAATAATTGCCGCTCAAGCTTTTGAAAAATGTAGTCGTATTCCTGTTAAGCTTCGTGAATTTTCGGGTGCGTTCGCTGACTTCATGAAGTCTCAGTTCTGATTTTTCTGTGCCTTCTCCTAAAATTCACATTTTCAGCAAAAAACATGCCGTTGTATTAACTTCGTTCTGAATTACGTGCATGTAGAGTGGGAAAACCAACTTCCCCTCAGTGTTGTTACTGACTCGACTAACCTTTACATTTGCTAGAGAATTCTGCCGAGTTCATTTATTATGAAAAGCACAATTTCTTGATTTTGTATTGTACGTTTCATACTTTCCTGGTGCCTGTGAAAAGGGTATGTAGCTTTACATCTCATATGCAGCAGATGAAGAGAAAGCATTTTACGCTTTATATCCAGCAATGTGTAAATACAGGAAAACGAAAGCTAGCAAATACTGTACGTGCAATTAAAGTGCAGTTAGAATTACCATTTAATCTCTCGGCTTTATCTTTCGTGGAATGTAAAGGCTTATAACCAGAAACTGCAAGAGAGCTGCTCGAAGAGAAATGTGGGAAATCTTCGCTAACGAGCGTTGTTACGCAAATGCTGTCTTCGCAACGCTTCGCAATGCTAAAGCAGCACAGCGGGATGATCGTCGCTTGACCTCGCCCCTAGCCTTGGAAAGGCGCCAAGGACGCCGAAAGAAATAATTGCTTCAAATGAGTCATAATGCACCCTAGCTTGCTCTGTATTTGGTGTTTTCCTCACTCACTCGTAGAACTGGTTACGCAAAGAAATTTGTTTATCTGAAGAAACTGTCGCGTTAGCATTTGTCCTCGTTGGCAAATATCGTATTATATCTTGAAAATGCATGTTTAAGTTTTATAATAACTCGTGATACATACATGCTTACATAGGATCGGTCATAAAAAATGCCCTTTATATTTTACTCTGTATTTCCATGACATGTTCCAACTTGTTTACTTCGTCACAAATCGATGATTTGAGAACAAATCGATCGATCTACTTTGAAAACATTTCAAGAAATGGTTGTGCAATAATGCTTTTATATCAACACCCTGTGTGCACTAAAGCAAGGGTACTGAATCTCTGAAGTTTTAAAAAGGTTAAAAACAATAACATCAGGATTTCACATGTGTGAGTTTAGAATCTATTGTTGAAGGAATAATTAGTTTTTGAAGCTATATGTTCACTATTCTAATTCTGATTCATACTCCTATATGAATGAAAAATCCGTCCTCGCAGTACAAACGCCGACGGCTTAGTTGATTTGGACTTCTATTAGTTTGCTCTTAATGGATTTGAGTTTACCAGTGTCTAAATTCTTCTTAGAGATGCTCTGGCCCCTTCCTGTTTGTTCGCTGGTCCCCCGGCTGACGCCCAGGCACAGCCCGGCACGACGAAATTCGATACACGTTGCCTGACTACGACTCCTCACAAGACAAGGTTTCATGGTCGAGGAGATAGAACGCGAATTACGATTTTTCCATCGTGTAACTTGTTTTCTATAGAAAACGAAATTCTTTACTTCATTTCCTGACCAAAAAAAGCGTTTTGATCACTCACTAGTATTGCTTTCTTATTTTAAAAAGCGCATGAACAATGCAATTAAATGACATTGAAGGACAAGTGCTTCCATTTCGGAAATGATGGTGACAAGTGATGAGTAATAGTCATAACGTTCCTGATTTGCGGTGTTCATTTATCTGCTATGTGCGACCGCTGTCGCAGGTGCCATGTAAAACACGATGGACATGCCCGAAGTCGTCTCTTAGTAACATCTCTAAATTCTGACACTTCATACACTTAATCACATTATATGAATTAGAACGAAGGGCGGCATAATTAGAAAGTAACTTAATATATGGAGACCTGGACGTATATGTATGTACGTATGTATGTATATGTGTGTGTATAACTCATATTAAAATGTCATATATATATATATATATATATATATATATATATTGAAACGAAGAACGTTTCTACATAATAATTAGCA
>BOPP01000068.1:5529279-5540565 GCA_017312745.1 Gryllus bimaculatus | reverse complement strand
GTGTGCGCGCGCCGCCGCCGCCGCCGCTGGGATGTGGGTGAAGGCCAGCCGGCTGATCGGCGAATCCGGAGGGGGCAGGAGACGGGGGAGTGCGACGTGTGTGGCGCGATATTCACGCAAGATGCACCACGCTTGGTGTGTGAAAGCTCGCCTCTGATAATATGGACAAGGCGTCGCAGAGTGAATGATGCAAAACAAATGTTGTTCGCAGTCGTGAATCACGACATGTGAACGAACGACGACGCGGATGGTGTACGTTCCTCCATAATTCGGAAAGTGGATTATCTGACAATTGGATTTGCAGCCCATAAAGAGTGCGTAGGCGCTGTACAGCAAGATGAATAGGTGTTCGAAACATTAAATTTTGTTGCGTGGTGAAACCGCTAGAATGTCGTATTCACCACAGTTTATTAAACAATAATAATAATAATAATAACAATAACAATAACAATAACAACAACAACAACAACAACAACAACCTGAGAGAAGCAGTTTTTTCGTGTTCAATTTTGATATGCCTGACAGCTATACTCGTGTTCCTATCGTCAAGTGGTACTACTTGACGCTGGGAGGTTTCGCGAGGCGCAATGGTCCAGCTTTGCAGGGTGAGGTATTCATTAGCAGTCGCTTCATAAAGTACTCGTGCATCTGCTGACCTGCGACGCAACCTGGTGCGTGCGACTGTACCACGCGCGGCGCCGCTCCGCTCTGCGATATCGCCGATGACGCAGGACCGCGGCGATAAACGCCCTTCGCTGGGCACTGCAGCGCCGTGACGGGTCGCTGAACTCGGATCGTGTGGAAGTTCACCGCACGATATTATTTAATAGTTTATTTATTCTCGATTAAGTCAGACTCGAACGCAAACGGCTTTAACTCGTGCGGCAGAGTGGTTTTTTTTCTTTTTCTCGCTTACTATTTATTTTTCAAAACTCAAGCGAGATGATGAATGTAACAGTTTCAGTGAGTTAATTCGGGATAAGGTGAGATAAATAGGATGCCCAGATACACAGTCGCATGTACATTTTTATCTCGATTTGTGGTGATTTTCTTCTTTCAATAAATGTAATTAAATAAATGTTGTTATACTGTTTTGATAAAATTAGGCAATGCGATACTACCTTGATTTGAAATAAAAATACGAAACAGTTTATCAAATATAATGATCCGTAATTGTGTTATTCGTATTTCGTTCATATTTGACTCCAAGACATAAAAGCAAGTATATGCACGATCTACTGGCAAAGAAAATCACAGGTTGTTATTGTGTAATGCAATGGAGACTGCCAATCTGAGAACAAGCCAGAAAATCAAGTCAGAAAGGAATGTAACGTTTCTGAGTGAGGACGTCAAGTTGTGTCGAGGGGTTTCGGGGCAGAGATGAAGTCGAACGCTTTAATCAGATTTGTGTAATGGAGTAGAGCATTTGAAGTAAATGAATGTCGTACTAGTAGGTAATATCGTATTGGCGGTGTGTTAATTGAGAACAGTCCTGTGAAAAATGGAATGGACTAAAATATTTTCGGGGAGTGAATACATTGAAACGTCTGTATGAAATTGGACCTGAATGAAGGATTTATATTGTTTTGAACGTGAAGAAGACATATATTGGTATCATTTAAAGTTGTGAATTTAGCTTGGTGTTTCTTTATTATTTCTGTTTAAAATAATTTTGTATAAGTTATTTTATTTTCTCGCGTCTTTTTGATTACTAATAAATGTTATCTTTTATTTTGAATTTAAAAGGGTTTTAAATTTAATATTGTCAGTAATTTGCTTTATTCATATCTATAGTGTGTATTACAAAATCATCGACCCTAAATATATATTAAATGAATATTTTTACTTCCCTTCCCCCATTAAGTAGATTTATTATATATTGACTAATGGTAAAATAGTGGGGGAAAAAACCCTCACAAAGTACAGAGATGAGCTGCGGTACCTATGTGCGAGTAACTTGTGGGTGGGAGTACCCATGTGAAAATGTAGCCTCATCGGTGTGCTTCTGTCATTTCTAGTCGTTCCTCCAAATGCGTTAGATACAACACTTTCTATCTACACAGAGATGCAATCCACATTTTATGAAGTTAAGTTCGTAACAATCCTATAACATGTCTCCAGAGGTTACGACCCTATTCTGATATGCCTTAAAGGAGCATTGGAAATATATCATGACATCACTAAGCCGGGAACTCAATATCTCCTTTAGCAGCGGCTATGCACAAAGTATAATGTGCATAGTTGGCGTAACGGCAGTGTGTTACATTATTGATCTGTTGCTTCGCCCTCTCTGAGTACATAATTAATCCGTTCCGACTAGTGGAAGAAGTCGGGAGTATTACGTAGGCGACTCGCTGTAAAATATTAAACAACCTCTCAAGAAAAGCTGGTGTGGAATGCTTCAGGGAGAGGAAGTCGATAGAAAAATAGAATTTCTGAAAACGACAAACACTTGCGTGACAGTGCTGTCAGTGAAGTTTTGAGGACCTTTCACAACACACGTCTTAACACAATTAGCTTCTTTTTACGCCAATTACTGCTTTTATGGTTATGGTGGGGTTTAATTTAGCAAAATATTGGATGATGCCGGAAGTCTAAAATAGAGAGTAGTTGTGAAATGTGACTTAATATCCAAAAATACTTTAATTTGGCCTTAATTTTTACATCGACCTTGAGCAATTGTTGAGTTTGTACTGAGGTTTTGAATTAACATTGCCACTAATATTATGTATCATCAATGTGAACGAATGCTAATTACTAACTTATAAGAATTCAAGTTGTTTTCACGAAACTGACTTCCTGTATCAAGTGACCGCGCTCTATGGTGTTTGCGATAGTTGCAGGAAAACGTGTACTCAAACGGAAGAATTTCTCCAGCAGCTTATGTGACTGTCGCATCTTCACAGCGGCACCCGTGCTTGCAATTTATGATAGTATTATCAATCTCGTTAGCACAAAAATGTGTCGAATGGTCGATGTACCTTCGGAGTTCGAGCTGGACATTTTTGTGGAACACTACTTCATTTTAATGCAAGTGTTTTGTTGTCAAGGAGTACGGTTTGTGGGTACATGAATTGAAGTAAAATGATATGTATCAATATCTTCGGTTTTAACTTCCGTACAATTTTTCAAAACGTTATATGTGTCGCTGGTCACATTATTATTATTATTATTATTATTATTATTATTATTATTATTATTATTATTATTGAAGAAAGTTAAATTTTAACATACTGTGGAGTGGTTTTTGTTTAAAAAAATCGTCTCTCAGGGTTTCGCGAATGAAGTAATTATCCTTATGTAGAAAGCTATAACCTCTTCTCTGGCACTGGACGCGAAAAAATATTATCTCAACTTTCTCCGGTTTGTGTATGTAGGATTTTCAACGAGGCGTTCTGTGTGACCAGTTTCTTAGAGGTCATAGGTAACATAACCTGTGAAATTCCTCATGGTGTCCAAGTTGCGAGTAGGGAGAGATTTTCCTAAAGGCATACTAGAGGAGAATTAGGAGAATGTGCAATTAATATTCTTGATCTGAAATTTACGAATTTGTAAATATTGCGTTGTCATTTATATGCACGAACATTCTAATGTATTTTCTTAACAATACACAACAGAGAATAGAAATTGTAAGTTAATACTGTAAAGACTGCAATTTACGAGTGTACAGCTTAAGTCAATTACACTTCTCTCAGTTTTGTGTATTACGATCACATATAGTAGCCCGTTATACTCATTTTAGTCTTTCTTTCTTTCTCTCTCTCTCTCTCTCTCTCTCTCTCTCTCTCTCATTATATATAATGACATACACACACATTTTCTCGCTACTGCTTTCGCAGTATAAAGAAATATGTGGCAATGAAACGGGGAAAATCGCTGAATTCTCGACAGAAAAACGTATCTAAAATCGTGACCTCATGTGTAGTAAATTACGTCTTCCCACAGATAGTAGACAGTTTTGTTGTCAGAATTTCCAGAAATGCGAGAGTGTATGTGTAGTAGCACCTCTTACTTTCTTTAACTCAAGCTTAACCTATCTTCAAATCCTGCTTTTCAATAGACGTTCATTCTCGTTTGCTTTTTCTTCTGTCCTTCCGTTTACCTGTTAATTTTCACTGTTTTTCTCTTCAAAACGATAAAATACCTTTCAAAAACATTTCGTTGTTCATCCTGCCGCGATTCATTCCTTCGTTATCTCCAGGTGTTGTTCCATTCGTTCGTTCCTGCCGCGTTGAGGGTTTGGGGAGGGGCGTGGTGACGGGAGCGGATTAGGGGGTGGGGGATGCGAGGCGGCACGCCACGCACGGCGTTCCCACCGCTTCCGCCGGCTGCTGATAAACGGCGGTGGAAGTGGCCCGCAGAGGGCCTCCGGGGGAGCTTCCCGTGAAAGTTTAAAAGCGGAGCCGGAAGAAGTTCGGAAAGCGCGCCCTGAGGGGCGACTAATCCCGAAGGCGCGAGCCCTTGCCCCTGCCCTGTCCACTGCTCCCAGGTGTTTTTTATTTTCTCGAGTTTTCCGGTGGGGAGTTTTCGTTATAATGTAGTACTTTTTTCGTTAGAGGGTGTAAAAGAGGGGTTTCTTCTCGATTACGACTAAAGGGCTGTGTTTGCCCGAAATTGTTGTGTAAATTTTTTAAGGAGAGCTGAAATACTGAAATTCTTAAAAAAGCAACTTTCAGGTGTGAAATTATCTTTTTACTAAAATATGTTTCCTTCTTTGCTAACGTTTGCTCATTGTAAAATTAATTAGAATCAAACCCTCGAGTGTGTATTTTGGGTTTAGTCGGCTAGCTAACGGTGTCCCCATGCTTAGATGTAGATTAATTTCCACGTTTGGGACCGGTAGAGGTGGCTCATGGCATTATCTGATGTCACTGCAATGACTCGACTATATAGCTAGGTCGAAGGCTTCAGTCGCTGTCTTACTTACACACAGTTATACTTACATGCAATACGTTACCACACATGCCGGGAGACCGGCCGGGACCTTAGAGCTAGTCCCGTTGGTGAGAGGGTACCTGGTTACGGGGAAACCCCTTCGTCGACGGTAGGTCGGCGCCGGACCTTGCAATCCACCAATGCGCGGAGGAAGATCACCACCTCTCGAGGGAAACACATGCACTACACGTAAGGGACTAATGACCTCAGCAGTTGCCGTACCCGGAACCGCTTACAATCAATCCAATACTTGTGGGGCAAGAGATGCATGTGGCGAGCATGACGTGAAGTTCCTTCATCAGAACTGACAAATCTCTGCCTGGTTGAGCATTTCCTACGAGCTATAGTAATGTTTTAAAATATTTCGTAAAAAGTATAAAATATATGTCATAAATTAGTAAACACACCTGAAGGTTTGATAAAATATCAATTGATGTTCCAAAGAAGAAGATTCCAATTGTAAACCTTTGCAGATTATTTGGTTTTGATGTGGCGTAAAACGAATTTTAAATGCAGAGAAATGTAATAAAGTGCTATTTTTTTTCTATTCTGGTTAGTTGTAGTTGCAAGGAGGGACTTGGATGACATTCTCTTACGAAATAGTGCGATAAGCTTTCATCATATGGGTGCCGTGGGTATTACCATTACGGATAAAGATATTTTAATCTCCAGTTCTCATCCTTGACCTTACTTACTAATGAACACTTGCTGTATTGTTTGTAATTTTTTGCGCTATCGAAAAGGTAGCCACATCTTGATCTGATATGCAATTCCAAAATGAATTATTAGTACGTCCTACGTACTTTGTAATATCGTAAAAATTACATAACTGATGTATTGAGCAATTATGCTGTTTTAGCTAATCGTACGTTTAAGAAACCTAGATGAACAGTCTTCTGATAAGCCCCTGCCCAAGTATGCGATCAGTAAGACATTTGAAGTTTTTTAACACCCTTCTGATGGTGATATCGTTCTCCTGTGTGCTGTATACGTTTCAGTTCTTTGCCCTCATCTTGAAGGTTAAAATCGGTTGAGTCGTTTCGTCTTCAGTTCAATAGTTGAAGTACGAAATAATAGTATTATTTATTCACTTTATAGTATATTTTAAATAATTTCTATATATTTTCAGGAGATGAAAAATTTGGAAATGGCAAGTGGGAAGAGCTTATTGTTTACGCAGAACGTTATACATTTATTTAAGAAAACCGTGTGCAAAATATGTTAAGGGACTCCAGCGCCTCTTTTAGCACCTTCCATTGGGAAGTCGATGGCGGAGAATTGTTCATACTTGTTACTAGCAACTTCAATTGTTTCAATCAGCGTGATGGGTACTACACCGACTGGAACACCTACCGCGCAATGATATGATAAAAGTGTTTAGATGTATCGTAAAAGTGCCTCATCGTGCTCCACGAAAACATCTTCTAGACGTTTGATTTATTAATCTGCATTCACTGTACGTGAATCCGAACTTAAAGTTCGTCGGAGAGCGCAGAATTGAATCGCATCCAGGAAGCCGCTTGTTAGGCTGAGAAAGGAAAACAATTATTGGCATCATTCATCAAGCAGTTTTCATTCAAATTTCCGCGACCATATACCCGCAAAGGATACCCGGAAGCGGGCACTTTCTCTCAAATCACACACGCGAAACGGGCGGCCGGCCGGCCGGTCGGGCGCGACGGCTGTGCGTGTGGGAGGACAGTGATGGCGACGGGGGGAGGGGGAGGATGCCGGCGGAAAACGCACCATCTGCCGCAGCTTTCACTGCCTTCGCGCGCGTGTATTTCCGTGCGCATGTGCATTCACGCTTGATGTGCCTCGCATCGAATCGCAGACCACACGCCGGACACAAAACGTAAGTCTGCTACGTGTACTTCGATTTCAACGTAGCCTGTTGACGTAAATCAGCTTTTACGGTGACATCCAGTCGGACATCGACGATATAAGTGTTAAGCTCCCGATGGGATGACACCGTAACACGCGATCAAACGTCAGCTCTGTAAATTAATCGAAGTATAATGCTCATTTGCGAGAGAAGTGGTGATGCGCTGTGTAAATACATCCGAGGATAGCCGAGACATTCCAAGAAGCATCATCAAGTGTTTACAGAGGAGAGAGAAGGGAATCAAGAACGTACATCAATGTCAGTGAACCCTTCCCTCGGACGTGTTTACACGGCGAGATGCTTCTCTGGGGGATGCGGGAGAGAAGTGGGACCATGCGCAGAGAATGCCCAGGGGGGGTGGGGATAACACCGGTAGCCCCCAACGCCGTGGGTGGTTGGCCTCTAACCATGTATTTTGTTTGTAACTTCATTTTGTTAAATCATGCAAATTGAAATTTTGTCGTTATTTATCGCATGAATAATTTTACATCTAATATCAACCTACTAGTGCGAACAGTGTTCTAACAAAATAGCCACTTACGAGTCGTCTACATTTTTCCCTTCAGAAATACAATAGTGTCTTCTTAATTTCTAATACTTGTACATCAAGAAGTTGATGTACAGAATTTCTCAATTATTTGATTTTTATTTATTTTATACAAAATGAAATTCTGTAGATACCAAAGGGCCCTAGAGTCTCTTGTCCAATGTATAAGTGTGAACCTTGCAGACTGGCTGACTAATTCGATGGATGGCATTCTCTCAGTTTTATTCCCAGTCATCATTAGTTATTTTGCTCGTTGGAACACACGAGCGTAATTTTCAATGCAACCGGCTTCTTCATACGAAATAAAAAGAAACCACACCATGGCCTTGTCATAATTAGTAAATCCAGATTGGTCATTGAGTCTAAACTTCTATCTAATCCCCCTAGGATTACCTGGAAAACTATATGGAACTTCATCAAGTAAAACTTTTAATCTTCCAACCGTATGCTTATTTCGTGTGTCGTAATTCTCCGCGTGTCCTAAGTCCTCGATAGTATTGTCGGCCACCATACTCGGAACGCATCTGCAGCAAAGCGAAAGTGCAACAGTACAGTACAAATATTCACGATCATTGCTACCGGGTTAGGAATGTTCGCAAACAAAGCATGTCTTTTGAGTGTTTATCCAAGCATGTTCCCAAAGAAGCATTTCGTTCTATTGTTCGTGCACATTCTTGCGCGTGTTGAAATATTATTCAAACGGCTATTCCCACATTTCTCACATTAAGTTCGACTTTTTTTTTTTAACGTAAGATGTTACTTTGATATTATGCCACTGTTGAATAGCAAGCAACATGAGGTCAGCCCCAAGTCGCTTCTAAAGTAAGGATATAAGTGGCTGATGAATTTATTAAGGTAATTTAGTTTTAATTGGACGTGAACAAAGATACCGTCTTTTGATGAAGTAACTCCTGGTTTTATCGTTTTGACAATACTTTTGTCGTTCTTTGCTTTGCTCCACGCGATGTGACAAGAAGTCATAATCGCGGAGTGACTCGCGCCGGATTTCGTCCGAGAGGCAAATTTCGTACGAGTGTAAAATAGTGCTGTGGGTATAAATGAATGAATGAATGAATGGGATTGTAAATAACCAAGAATGAATGCGTGTGAAAATGAACAAATAAAAAAGAAGAAACAAGAACATTATAGGGAACTAACCCGAAAATTTTTACAACGAAATAAAAAACAATCAATTCCCAAAGAGGGAATGCAATTAGTTTTTAAGTTAGCATAAGTTAGTTTGTTTAAGTTACTGCCCTTATAACCTGCAAAAGTCTCATCGGCTGCAGGTATTATGTATTCCTAAGGAAAAATAAATTCCCGCCCCTCCAGGGTAACTGGAGAGGGGAAACCACGAAAAACCGAGAGGCGATTTGTGCCCTGCGTTCTCGGAAGCGGCGAGTCGAGCGCGGCGCGGCCAATTTGAATAAGAAGTGTCCGCGGCGAAGGACGGCGCCAGTCTGCCCTGTGTTTTCTGCGAAGTTTCGTCAGCGGCGAAAGGCGCTCGGCCCTCGCCCCCTTGGGACGAGGCGAATCGCACGTGGGAAAACGGGCCTCCGCCTTCACGTACGCTGTTTTGCGTAGCTTTCTCTCGCAGCGCTCGTCCGGCGGCTGGGGACAGTCGGTAGAAATCGGGCCTTTTGTCTTCCCGCTGCCCTGGCGCAACCGCTCCTCCCTCGGTGCGCGGCGCCCATCGTCCCGTTTTCGCCATTCCGTGTCGGTCCTCCTGGCAGCGTGCTCTCTCGCTGAAATTCGTGAGCGATTGTTGTTGGGGACTTAGTGTTGCGTCTTGTGAGGAATCGTTTTCAGATGACCTCTACATACAGCAACGAATTAGGGAGTATTTATACGGGGTCGAAAAAATGCAACAATCTCAGAGGCAAGAAAATTGATTTTACCCGAAATAAATAAACATGAAAATCCTTACATTTATTATCTCGGGTTGAATATTTTTCTACACGAGTAAAGAATTCTAAGACTTAAAATTTAAGACCAGCTTCTCTGGGTTGCTGATCATCAAGAGGACTGTTCACTACACTATATTCCGTATAAGTTATGGATTATATCGGATTGCTTTGGTGATTGCGCGTTGTTTGGAGCGGCGTCTTTTTGTTTGCAATCTTTTTGAATTTGTTTATTGTAACCTTCATCCCATTTTTGGAAGCTACTTTCCTTGCTTTCAAATAATATGATCTTTAATGGCAACTTCGGTTAAGGAATTATTAAGGTCAGGCAATTATTAAGGAAAGGTCGTCATTGTGTCTTTTCTCTTCGAATGTGAATTTCCCATGTCTACTTTTGAATTCTTAAGATTATTGCGTAGTACCGAAGTATTTCTATTGTGCAATCAAATTTCACTGGACACCGCAGATCTTTTCGCATTCTTCCATAAAATAATCTGGTTTTGAAACAACCGTTTCTGTGGGCTCACTGGGAGCTGACGCAAACGCCTTTCCTGCGTTCGAATCTCACCGAGACGAAACGCAGTAGAGCGAACGGAGCGTGAGAGAAACGTCTGCCTGGGATGACCGAGCGACCGGGCTAGTGCGTCTTCCAGCAGGCCGGCCCGGCCCGGCCCGGCCCGGCCAGCGGCAGCGCGATAGTGGGAGGGCTATCGCGAGCAAATACGCAGCAGCGATTAGATCCTCGCGATTTAGATACCGCGCGGCGACGGTGGCGTGGCCGGCCGGGCCGGCGCGGAGAAGGCGACCCGGCTAGCCACGAGGCTACGGAAAGCGGAGACAAGCGAAAGGGACAGCAGCGTCGCTTCCAGTGACCGAGGATGTTTCGAAGGTAGCGGCCTGTGCGCTGTTTACCACATCTAGCGTATTTTAAAAGCAAACATTAATACTATCACAATAAAACTAAATTCAATATAATTAATATATATAATATAATATATATATATACTATATATATATAATAAATTTACATTAAGCACAAAGCTCTGCACTTTCCTAACTTTCAATTATTTCTCGTGGCGCACTATATTTTCGTCGATGAGGACATCATAGAGGGACGTCGAAATTTACAAGTTAGCCAACTGCAAACGAACGAATCCGAGGACAGGAGTGTCTATTAAGTTCAAGGACAACAAACGACCACAGAATGGTCTGTTGTGTTGGCCAAGCACTAGCTTCAATCATCCATCCTAAAGAAAATTCCTTCGTATATCGCTGTTCAAGACAACGATCACTCCAATGTGAAATTTCTGACTGAACAAATGCTTGTCTGTGACGGTTTTGTTGAGGTCTTCTACTTGTTCTTCTCAGTCGCCATTATTGTGCAATGCTCATAAACATTGAGCATATTCTATTATTATTATATATATTATTTATTGATTATATATATTATTATTATTATGTAATTTCCATTATCAGTATATAATATCAAGCGATTCGATCCCTCTGGGACGACACTAAGGATGGATGACACAACAAATAAAACCAATTTTCAATGTAACGTTGCTTGAACTGAAGCCTACCTTCCTTTTCCTTCCCTTAATGTTATCTGGCAAACGGCATAGAATAGTGCAACGGATTCAACTCAACTGAGGATTCGGCCCGTCTTGATAGGTTCTTGCTTGAGGAGAGTCGAGGGAGAAGCCATCAGTGGACGAGGTTTTGCCCCGGTAGCGAAATGGGACATGATCCGCCTCAGGATGAACACGCAGGCCATTATAACTCGAGAGTCTTCTAGAAAATGTTTTGTGACCTGTCGGCCCGCGTGTTTGGACTTTCTTGGCTTCGCTTACTCATTAGCGATTTCTCGTGACATAGGACGAACTTCGAAGGAAGGGTTTTCCCCGGATCTCATGTTTAATCGATTAAAAGCTCTGCCGGAATGTATTTTTATTGTTTCATTGGCGTTATAATTTCAGCTTTCGAATACGCGCGAACGCAAAAAGGCCCTGATAGTT
>BOPP01000068.1:5508207-5529254 GCA_017312745.1 Gryllus bimaculatus | reverse complement strand
GGGAAAATATGTCCCCGAAACTGTTGCGCAGTCGAGTAATTGTAACATAGAGATCTAATAAAACTGAATTGAGAAGAGTTGTGTCTGTCTATAAATCATCTTGGGACTCCTTCAATCTCAATCTCAGTGGCTATTTAAGAATATTGATATTACCCGAAATAAATAAAAGTCGCAAATCCTTATATTTATTATCTCCGGTAGAATATTTTGCTACATGAGTCAAGAATTCTAAGACTTAAAATTTAAGACCAGCTGATCATCAAGAGGACTGGTCACTACAGTATATTCCGTATAAGTTATGGATTACATCGGGTTGCTTTGATGATTCTGCGTTGTTTGGAGCAGCGTTTTTTTTTTTTTTTTTTTTTTTTTGAAAAAAAAAAAAAGGAGAAGAAAGGAAAAAATTGGGGGTGCCTTTTGAAAACGCAACGGCTTGTCGGCGGGTTTGCCTTACCTGAGTCCGTTTTTTCTTTCACATTCGATGTTCAGTTCAATTTTTTGCTATATTCTGGTGTAATTGATACATGTGTCGAATGATATGCTGCTTTAAGTAACTTACCATGGCATTGTTTGTCACCCCAGTAAATATTTTGAAAATACTACTAATGGAATTTTCATAACTCCTAGGTACGTTTGTATTTGCGGGTTAAATATTCAGGGAGCGTAAAATAATGTTGGATGGTCAATATCTGAGTCGGGCGTACAGTATCTGTTGTGACAAGTTCTCCTGGGATTCTAATTTCCATTGCATTTGAACGCCATACCTTTTACGGCTCAGCGAGGGTTGAATGGTCGCTCACCGAAGGGTCTTTGAAATATTATTGTTAATTGGTTTCAATTGTTACGTTTTTCGTAGGCTACGCATTTGTAACGATATTTGTATAGCATGGCGTTAATAAGGGCAGGTTTATAATTGGTTAATGTGTGCTTTTTTCTCTCTGTTGCGTAAGGCTTTCTAATCCGCGAGGAGCGTTATTGAGTATCTTGAATAAAAGTGGTGAGTTCACGATTAACCTTCGCAGCTGTGAAGCGAGCATCTCCGTACTCTGTCCCATATTTTTTATTCCTGTTCATTATTTCTTTGTTGATTTTTGAGTGAAATGTGTTCAGTAGGTACTAATGTCCGAACATTTTTAAATACTACTTTCGTAAATACGTGAGGAAATATGAGTCTTACCATTCATTAGTTCCGATTTACTGCTTACTGCAAACAAATTGATTAGCATATAATATTAATTATAAAGCCTTTCATTTATCTGAGATCGTTGATAAAAATGGTAAATCACTTGATTAGATTTAGAATACTACTTTCGTAATACGTGAGGAAATATGAGTCTTAACCATTCACATTAGTTTCCGATTTATGCTTGACTGGAAACAAATTGAATTACATATAATATTAATTATAGCTTTTCATTTCATCCTGAAGATTTTGATAAAATGTAGATACTCTGATTATGCTTTGATAAATATTGATAGGCTGTGAATTAAAAAAATAAAAAGTGAAAATCTAATGCCAATTTTCGATGTCAGTTTTTTCTCTCGCGTCAGTAGTTTTTAATAAGCGAGAAGCAAACCTTTCCTCAAAGCCTTTTCGTCGCCACACATGCAGGGCAGGTTGTCGTTTGAATCAGACCGTCTGAAAATGTTCCTAGTACCCAGTCACCCTCACAGCCGTCTGTGCTTGCTTCATAGTTCTGCACTCGCCGTCTTCGGCCTCTTCGCTGTCCCCTTCGCCGTCCCTGCGCCTCTCACCAACGCCGAACCTGCCTCGCTCTCCCCTCCCCGCTGCCAATCGTTCCAATTCCCCACCCCACCCCGCTCCCCTGCTTATTGGCCTCCCCCGGCCTTGCGCGAGCGCGGCTGCCTCGTGCCCTGAGCCGCCTGCCGCGCCCTGCCGCCGCCTGCCGCCGCCCTGCCGCCGCCCTGCCGGCGCCCTGCGGCCGCACTGGCCCGCCGCCGCTGCCGCCGCCCTGCCCGCGCCGTGCGCCGCCCATGCCGCCCGCCCTGCGCCGCCTGCGCGCGCTGCCGCCGCCCTGCCGCCGCCTGCCGCCGCCCTGCGCGCCCTCCCGGCGCCGCCGCGCGAGGCCGCCAGCGAGCTGCGGGCCTTTTTCATCGCGCGCCCGGCGTTTCCCGCCGCTTTTTGTCTCGGGCCGCGGCCCTCGTATTAACGAGCCCCGTAATTACGGGGACCGGGAGGCGGCCGCCGCCCCTCACCGCCGCGGAGAGCGATATTTCGCTTTAGGCCCGGGGCTTTGAAGTCGCTCGGCGCGCGCCCGCGCTGCGCTGCGATTATGGGAATCTGATTTTAATTTCTACACTGACAGTGTTTAGATTGGCTTTCGCTTCGCAGTTAATTGGGGGCTTCATTCAGTTTCTTGAGCGGGTTATGGGCCTTCGGCGTGAACTGTCGATGATGGGTATTTATGTAATTGACGCGGGAAATGCTTAATTCTTTGGTTTTTAAGATTAATCCTGTTGTAGCAAATTTCCTTTTATTTATATGGATCTGATAGTAATTATAATAAATACATTCTGTTCTGACTACTTATGGAGACGCAACATCTCAATTTTCCGGTGCTGTATTCATAAATGGTAACTTAACTACAAATAAAACGGCCTTATTTCCGTAGAAACTATGCCGTTTGCCGACATACCGGTATCATTCTCGTGTCTTCATCATTCGTACGTGGGCCAGGCTTAATTTTGCGAAATATTACATGTTTCTGAATAGTTCTATACAGAAGTTAAATTAAGATATCGGAAGACACTTGGCCAAAAAGTTTTCGTGAACAGATCGATTCACGAAATATAAGATTAAAGGGACAATCATGATTCCTCGAAACGACGCAATAATAGATGTTTATGCATAGTTTCAATGTTAACCTTTATTAAGCATGAGTAAATGTTTTATTGAAAACAAGCGTCGTTGTGAGCGGAGTTTCAAATATTTGGTACGAATGCATTAAAGCAACTTACAACGAGTTTCATGCACGTTTTTTTAACAGCATTATAACTTTATAAAGAGAATCTAACTTGATTTTGGCGAAAACAACTTTCTTGTATCTCTTTTGGTAATCGCTTGTATATCTGGTATTCTGCATCTGCTACGAGAAAACTGTGGTCGGCTGTTTTCATTTACACTACTCCCCTCGATTTCTCTCTCTTGCTATTGAGCATGTGTGATGACGATGCAATCATTCGTTCGCGTAAAATTTTTTATGAACCGATTTTCAGAGACAGAACAGATAAAGCGTCCTTTACAATGCAGGTATAAAAAAAGCTATGCAAAGAATTAAAACGTCAGGTGGTATTCTCACAAATACTTATTTTTATTCTGAATATTGTTGTTTAAATTGGTGTGTCAGTAAAATGTCTGTGGCCAAAGTATCGGATGTGGAATACAAATTGTGATAGACTATATTGTTTTTTTATGAAGTCTTAAAAAAACTTTAAATAAGTGACTATAGTAATGTGATGGCAATTTTTTTTTATAGCTCGTACTTTTTTTGTTCATTTTAATCCAAATATTTGCATCGAATGCTGGATATAAATTGGCGACGGTGTTTTATTTTCCAACGCCTATGGAAAAGTTTCTTGAAGAAAAGCAACGATGGCTTGCCTGCTCACAAGGCTGTGTAGACGAGTAACTTTCTTATATTCTGCATTATGACCAAAGATTATTTGAGATGTGAATTCGAATGACTTGACAATTTTACCTTTTTCGTATTCCGTAGTATAGAGACTGGTTTTGTATTGCTTCAAAAATAATGTAAGGGTTTTGACACGTAAATGCGCGTGAAAAATGATAAAATAAACTCTTTTTTCCCTAGAAAATACGTCTGTCAGTCCGTCCGTTAGTGAAGCAAAACGAACATTAACTGTAAACTGAAGTTTCCAAAAAATGATATCTTCCAATAGATCTGGCTTGATCTCGATGTGCGGTTTAATTTGAAACGATATTTCAATTTTGAGGTACTTTATATGACCGATTGATGATTATTTAGAGGGAGGGAAATAGTAAATGCTTTGGTTGTTAATTAAAAAGTAGAATAAATTAACCTTGATTCTCCTTGTATCTTGGTTGAGTTGAGCTATTTATAATTGTGATCACGGTGTTTCTGCGCGAGTTTGTGACCAACTGCCTGGTATTATGTTGAGTAGCTGCATTACCTATGCAAAGCAACATTCTACTCCAGAACGTTAGATCTCTCAGGCGTTAACATTGAAGTATTGCCGACCTCGACCGCGACCCTATGTTCGTCACTATATCAACGTGTGGTCGTGGAGGCATCGTTTTCAGGGAAGTAGTGGCTTTGTTCAGAAAGCGAAGAGCTGCTTCCGGGAAATAGCGTCCTGGCATTTGAAGCCGCGTTCTATGGCCGACAATCTCCCGGAAGACCAGTTGTCAAAAATGCCCAAGAGGGAGAGACGAAGTACGGGACTTGGAGAATGCGGGGGCGGGGAGTTTTATTGTCGACTGCTCTGACAGGCTGAAACGCGTTGCGCAAAGTCGGAATGTTTTTTGAGCTAAACATCGCAGGACAGTAATGCCACCTTGGACAGGATGAACCCCTTTAGAAGTAAAAGCGTGCTTGCTGGCCGTTACAATCACATGAGTAAGCTTCGATTGATCATGGACGCGTTCATTAGTCCTTGTCCATGACGCATATAATGTCGTGGCGCTTGCTAATAATCTGTTATTATTAATTATCGTCGTCTACTATAGTACTCTCAGCTAGAAACTGAAATTGTAAAAAAAATATGAGGCAAAGGTTGGTACGTAGTTCCTAAACAGCAGCTTACTTCAAAATACATTCTAAATCTACATCGTTCTTACAATATTTTAATTCTTATTTTTTTAGCGTTTTCAAATTGTTATACTTTACTTGAGTTCTATTTTGGAAGGTAAAACATGGAAACTTTTTATATTTTTAGTACGGTGTCTCTAACTTTTCTTATATTTTAAATTTAATTTATCAAACATCGGTACATTGCTGACATTAATCCTTTAATATATGACAACTATTTATAATTTCAGTACACACGAATTAATATGCTTGAATGCCAATGAAATGAGGTTTACTTGTGGTAACGTCATATCGGAAATTCCTGCAGGTGTTCCATTCTGGCGGGAACGTGTGAGGAATGCCAGGATGCGCATAATGAGACGCGCACGCGCGGCCTCGAGCACGTGCGCGCGCGCTACAGGCTGTTGTGGCGCCCTCCCGGGAACGGGGACTGGTCAGTAGGCGCCATACCCCGCCCCGCCCGCTCTGTCCTGTCCTGTCCTGTCCTCCGCCGCCCGCCCCGCCGCCCTGTCCTGTCCTGCACTCCCTTTGCCTGCCGCCTGTTCCCACCCTGTCCGCCGCTGTCCTGCCGGCCCTCAACCCCTCCCGATCAACTGTGCCCTCCCCGCTAACCGCCGCCCGCAACCACAACCCAGCCAACTCTGCCCGCGCCAACCTGACCGCGCCAGCTCCGTCCCGCCAACCTGCTCGCACCCGCTCCCGCAACTGGCCCGCCACCTGCCGCACAACCCCGGCTCGCGCAGCCCTTCCCCACCAACCCCTCCTGCGCTCGCTCTACCCGTGTGCGCCGCCCAGAATCCTCGCCTACCCGCGCTGCCAACGCCAGCCCGCGCATCCCGCTCGCTCACTCCGCCGCGCCTATCCCTCTTCTTTGCGTCGGCGTGCGGTAGGTCGTGCGAGTCCCGCCCGCTCACAGCCGCACGCCGCCGACCTACAACGGGCAGACGCCCCTCTCATCGCGAACCGCTCCGCCGCCGCCATTGTGTGCTAATGCTCACTCCGCGCCCCCCCCCTCACTCTCGCATCCGCCTTCGGGCCCCATTTCTGCGCATAGAAACGTCGCGCGATGGGCTGGTTGATGCAACAAAAAACGTCTGCCGCTAGTACGCTGACGCAGTCGCATTTTTTTCTGCGCCTCCCGCTCGCATGAAGTGCGGTGCTCCACTGTTCCTCTTTAACGACGGGAGCTTTCCTATGTTTGGCCTGTCTCGGAGCAACTGTAAGCGAACACGTGTTTTACAAACTTTTCGCCTAAAGAATTATAGTGTAGCTGGCTGAATGCATTCCTGTGGACTATTTTTAACAATGGTAAGTTGAATAAAGCCGAGGCCCTCTCAAGAAATTGTATAAATTGTTTTCTATGATTGATTCTATGTTGGTAACAAGACCTTGATCCGGCAAGTTGGCCAAAAAGGGCAACGAGCAAAAAATATTTTTCGGATAATTTATGAAAATTTTTTGCATACACATTTAGATCTTACTACATACAATACCAGACTCTCTTCTACACTACTCACTGCAGTAGGAAATTCTATTCTGGTGGTTGGAATTTTCGAGCTTTTTTTATTGTTTACAATTTTCAAGTAAAAAAAAAAATTTTTAAATAAAATTTATAATAACATTTTCCCCAGAAATTGTTTGGTTAATCCAATGTATTGGGCCCCTTTAAAACCGTGTTTATTTTTCGTGTCTAAGCTATCATCGGTATCTTACATGTTATTTCCCTCCTTGAATTCTCCGTTCGGTAAAACCAAGGAAAATTACTTTAAGAAAAAATACCTCCGAATTTTGTTCGATGTTTATCTTAACGTATTCAGTTACGCATCCTGTTCGTAAATATCTCTTTTTTTTTTCTAATACGGCAGTCCTTTTTAACCAACTCCAATCCTGGTTTAATCCTGCGCGGGAGCCGATGTTCCCCGTCGCCGCGCGCGGCCTTTTTCGCGAGGAAAGCGCGACTTGAACAGTTGCTGCGCAAGATTTTAAAAAAATATACTCAAAACTAAATACAAAATTAAACAAAAAAAACACTTTGGAATTTTCGGACAGAAAAACTGGTTTCAAAATGGTTCAGTTGTTTTTTGTTAAATTTTATTGTTGGGTAGTAAACTGAAGGACGTTTAAGAGAAGATGCAAGAGTCATTCTTCGTTGAAGAACTCTGATTTTCGATAAATGCAAAAAATTCACAAATTTTCGCGACGTCTTTTGACTACACCATATGACCAGATACACATTTTTCCCGCCTATTCAAATCAGTTGCTACATTTGATTTGAATAAGATTATGTATAATTTTTCCGTAGTGTAGTGTAGTACTTTTGTTCCGTAATTTTTTGCGTGAAAGTGCGGTTTCGCGCCGGCGGAAAAGCGCCGCCGCACGCGAGGAAAGGGGGAGGCAGGAGGGGTTGAGGAGGGGCCGAAAGGCACAGGCGGGCTGCCATCGCCACGCCGGCGGCCGACGAAGAGCGCAGGCAGAGTGTCGCTTGGCCCCCGCGCGCGACGGAACGCAGCGCGCGTGCAGCCAGAGCCCTTAATCAATCTGCGGTAATTAGAGCGTGCACTGGGAGGGGGGGGGGTATTTGTCGCGGCCTTCGCGTTTCTTCCAGCGTGCTGCGGGCGACTGAAAGTGATGTGGGGGAAACGCCAGTTGCTGCGGAAAATTCAGTGGGCCTACGTTTTAATTGGGCATATTTTTTTACCCAGTATATATTTATGTTACAACTGTTCTCGGGGTTGAGTATGTTTTTTTTTTTGGTAATAATGATCTTACAATGATTTGATGCTCGCTGCTTTGTGCGTAGAGTCGCAATCTTCCTCTCAATGAGAATACCGAACGGCATCACTTGTAGCATTAACAAAAAAGTTCAAAGCAAAAATAATATTGCGAATCTGCATAGTTTTTTTAAAAACCGCATTTTTTTAAATCGATGAAAAGAGTGTGAAGGCGTGAGTTATCTTTTGCCATGTAAGCAGGGCCGGCCGCATGCGCTCGCGCCTCTGTGCCGGCGTTCGCTCGAGGCCCCGAATAGGTCGTCCCGGGGCGCAGGCGGACGCGCCGTGCATTATATCCGTGCGCACAAAAAAAAAAGAAAAGGGAAGCTTGCACGGATACCGGCCGGGAACCGCCGTCGCCATTTTGTTTAAGGGGCGTGAACGTCAGCCTTCGTAAATCACGTGCAGAGCACGGCGCGTTTCGTCTCGTCTGCGTGCTCGTCTCGTCCCTCGTCTCGTCCGTCTCGCCTCGCTCGCCTCGCCTCGTCCCGCCTCAACGCCGGCGGCGAGACCCATGAGTCAAGAAGCCGCCCGCGGAACTGCGCTCCTACACTTCGCATTTAAAATAGAGCGACTGTTTTGAGCCAGATCGTCAGTGGACGCGGTTATCCAAGAGGGAGATTAAGTTAATGACTTAATGTTTACTCTTTCTTGCTACCACTGTACGAAAGTGAGAAATGTTTGGCATAGGCGGGGGGGGGGAAATAGAAAAAAAAAATTGAAATATTCGGGGCAGAAAACTCTTTCAAAAAAATTGTTCCATTGTTTTTTAATTAATTTGCGCGAAAAAAACCTGAATTTCGACAGAAAACTGCTTTTTTAAAAAATGGTTCCATTGTTTTTGATTAATTTTATTGTTGCGTAGGTATGAAGGACATTCAAGACATGATGCAAGACTCCTTTTCGTGAAAACTCTAAATTATTGATAAATACAAAAAAATCAAAATTTATCCGGAGTGTTTCTACTACTCAATTACGAACGATACAGCACTTTCCCCCTGTTTCAAATCTGTTGCTTAAATTTGATTTGGAAATAAGATCATGTTCAATTTTTCCGTAGTTGTTAAGTAATAGTATTTTTTCCGTAATTTTGCGTGAAAGTGGGGCGAGAAACATACGTAAAGTTTTAGCCCACTAGTTTGTGTAGCAGCTCCAGATTGGGATAGCCGCGAATACAGCTGCGTGACCTGACGGAAGTCACGTTCTAAAACAGTGTACAGCAGGCAACCGGCCCTACTCCTGAACCTTTTCTCCGCCACGTGCGAAATGAAAAATCAAAATGTTTTTACAGCTTGTTCTGTCTGCTTCGTAGTGACGTCCACGGTTGGTTACGTTCCAAGCTCGCGATTGGCATGACAACCGTGACATCTATACCTGCAGGGGCAGAGTTATCAAAAGCACAGTATAGCGAAGAATGAATTCAATCGTTTAGACGATTAGATAGCCAGCAATTTGGATTCGTGTTTCTTCATAGACTATGTGGAGTAAATATTTGCGTAAACTTTGAAAAACACGTTCTAGGCCTGCCGAGCCTTGACATCTTTGAGTAAAATCTGATTCTTCATATTCGGTTTTTGCGAAGAATCAGGACCTTACAGTATCTAAACTAAAGAATTGAGTATAATCGTTAGATATTGGTGATAGGACGAGAATAATAATCAATAATGTTCTAATACCCGTTTTTTTTGTTGCCAACATTGATACATTTCTGTATCGATCGACCTATGTTGCAGATTATCAAAGAGTACTTCCAACCCCATTCCGAAACTGCGAAGAAATATTTTGCAGTGCTTCTTGTTTCGGTAGTGCTGCGATGAAACGGAAACTGCATTTCAACACACGCTTCATTTTTCTTCTTCTTTCTTGCTTTCGCTGCTCTGTTGGCTCAACGCGAGGTCCCCCATACATTCGCGCGTTTTTTTTTTTGCTTCTCTCTCTGTCGCATCGCGAGTTTTTTGTTTTGGGCGACGTGACGCGATGGCAGCGTGCAATCGAATCACGTCCTTAGCGTTCGCGCGGCTTTGCCACCGAGCACCGGCCGCGTCAACGCCGCCTTAGGTCATGCTGGGACTGGCAGGCGAGGCTAATCCATAGAGCGCGGTGCGCGCTCTGGTCGGGTCCGGCTTTGGCTTCCGCTGCTCGGAACCCGCGCATTCAGCGGTGCGTTGGCCGGAGCCAGCGTTTGGCCTTCGGACGCGGAGCGCTTTCAGGCAGGGTGGATGTGAAGTTGTTAGCCAGAAGCGATTTTTTAAAATCAAAGAACTTTCTTGCGCGCTTTTGTGCGGTGGGTGGGGAAGTGAAACCAGGTCGTCCCATGTCGCAGATATGTTGTTGGCTAATTATGGAAAGACCCTCTTGGTCAAACGAATGCTGAGAGCTGGAAAGCTAGAAGCAAACAACAAAAGTATCCTGTGTTCCATTTCTGATTTATACAGCGCATGAAGGTTGAGAGATAAGGTTTAAGAGACAGAGTGTAAATTTTAGATTTTTTTGATTGCTACGCAAGGTGAATATGACTTCGTGTAAGCACGTTTTTTCTTATTATCTGCTGATCTGGTCTCTATGTTCATCCGTCAAAACAGACGTTCGGTTAAATCTAAATTGCAAACATTAATTCAGACTTCGTGAGAACTTCAGTTAACGGTGCGCACGCACGCAACAGTCTTAAGGCGAGGCTTGGTGATTTTTAGGCAATTCTTCCCCCCCGCCTACTATTTCCACCATAGTGCCACATAGTTACCATTTCCCCTTTCACAGTAGGCTTGAATCATCGCAGCTACCCACGGTAATTTCAGTGCTCTCTTGTTTCTGTTAGGCAAGATATTTCTGGCTACATGGGTTCAATTTAAATTTCCATGTTTTAGGTCATTGCAGTTTAAAGTATGTTTATTTCATGGCACCTTTTCTGATGAGAAAACTTTTGTGTTCATTTGTGTTCGATGAAATATTCAAATAGAAGTCACTAATCATTCTATCTTAGATTGTAAGATCTTTAAATTTGTTGAACGAAGCGAACGCAAGAGTAATGATCATTTGTGAAATAAAAACTGAATATCTAAAACGAACTTGTGTAAGGCAGAAGTAATATCCCGAAATACCAGTCTGACCGAAGGGAAAGCATTAGTAGGTCTCGAATTACATCTCGCGCGCACTGTCTGGAGTCGGGGGTTTGATGCAACTGTGAACGGCGGCGGAGGCGGCTAGCGTACCGCTGAGCGGCGGGCCACGTAGGCGGCGTGCACTCGCGGATTTCCAGAACGTCCCCCACCGCACTCGGAGGTGTGCCGCGCCGCCGCCCGCGCTGGGATGTGGGTGGAAGGCCGGCCGGCTGATCGGCGAAATCCGGAGGGGGGCAGGAGACCGGGGGAGTGCGACGTGGTGGTGGCGCGAATATTCACGCAAGCTGCACACGCTTGGTGGTGTGAAGCTTGCGCCTCTGATAATATGGACAAGCGCGTGCCAGAGTGAAATGATTGCAAACAAATGTTGTTCGCAGTCGTGCTCTAACGACATGTGAACGAACGACGGCGCGGATGGTTAGCGTTTTCCTCCATAATTCGGAAGTTGGATTATCTGACAATTGGATTTGCAGCCCATAAAGAGTGCGTAGGCGCCGTGTACCAAGCAAGATGAATAGGTTGTTCGAACATTAAATTTTTGTTTGCGTGGTGAAACGCTAGAATGTCGTATTCACCACAGTTTATTAAACAATAATAATAAATCAACAATAATAATAATAATCAACAATAAAAATAACAACAACAAGAACAACCTGAGAGAAGCTAGTTTTTTCGTGTTCAATTTTGATATGCCTGACAGCTATACTCGTGTTTCCTATCGTCAAGTGGTACTACTGACGCTGGGAGGTTTTCGCGAGGACGCAATGGTCCCAGCTTTGGGCAGGGTGAGGTATTCATTAGCAGTCGCTTCATAAAGTACTCGTGCATCTGCTGAACCTGCGACGCAACCTGGTGCGTGCGACTGTACGCACGCGCAGGCGCGCTCCGCTGTGGCGATATCGCGTCGACGCAGGACCGCGGCGATAAACGCCTTCGCTGGGCACTGCAAGCGCCGTGACGGGTCCGCTGAACTCGGATCGTGTGGAAGTTCACCGCCGAATATTATTTTAATAGTTATCTTATTCTCGATTAAGTCAGAACTCGAACGCAAACGGCTTTAACTCGTGCGGTAGAGTGTTTTTTTTTTCTTTTTCTCGCTTACTAATTTATTTTCAAAACTCAAGGCGAGAGTGATGAATGTAACAGTTTCAGTGAGTTAATTCGGGGAATAAGGTGAGATAATAGGAATGCCCACGCATACACAGTCGCTGCCACATCTTTTAATCTCGATTTGTGGTGATTTTTTCTTCTTCAAAATCAATGTAATTTAATTAAATGTTGTTTTATAAACTGTTTTGATAAAAATTAGGCAATGCGATACTACTTGATTTGAAATAAAAATACGAAACAGTTTATCAAATATAATGATCCGTAACTTGGTCTTCGTATTTCGTTCATATTTGAACTCAAGACATAAAAGCAAGTATACTGCACGATGCTAACTGGCAAAGCAAAATCACAGGTCTGTTATTGTGTAATGCACATGGAGACTGCAATCCTTGAGAACAAGCCAGCAAAATCAAGTCAGAAACGGGAATGTAACGTTTCTGAGTGATGAGTTCAAGTTGTTGTCGAGGGGGTTTCGGGGCCAGAGCATGAACGTCGAACGCTTTACATCAGCATTTGGTGTAATGGAGTAGAGCATTTTAAGTAAATTAATGTCGTAACTATGTAAGTTAATATCGTATTGGCGGTGTATTATTGAGAACAGCTCCTGTGAAAAATGGTAATGGACTTAAAACTATTCTTCCGGGGGAGTGAATTACATGAAAGTCTTGTATGAAATTGGACCTGAATGAGGATTTATATTGTTTTGAACGTGAAGAAAGCATATATTGGTATCATTTAAAGTTTGTGAATTTAGCTTGGTGTTTCTTTATTGATTTCTATTTAAACATAATGTTGTATAAGTTTTATTTTTACTTTCTCGCTCTTTTCTTATGTACTAATCAAATCGTTATCTTTTATTTTGATTTAAAGGGTTTTACAATTTAAATATTGTCAGTAATTTGCCTTATTCATATCTATAGTGTGTATTACCAAATCATCGACCCCTAAAATATATTACTTAAATGAATATCTTTCTTACTTCCTTCCCCATTACAGTAGATTTATTATATCTTGACTAATGGTAAAAATAGTGGGGGAAAAAACCCTCACAGAAGGTACAGAGATGAGCTTGCGGTAACCACTATGTGCGAGTAACTTGTGGGGGGATGTACGCCATGTGAATAATGTAGCCTCATCGGTGTACTTCTGTCCATTTCTAGTCGGTTCCCCTCTCAAATGCGTTAAAGATACACACCTTTGCTATCTCACAGAGATGCAATCACATTTATGAAGTTAAGTTCGTACATTCCTATAACATGTCTTCCAGAGGTTTACGCACCTACTTCTTGATATGGCCTTAAAAGGAGCATTGGAAATATATCATGACTCACTAAGCCGGGAACTAATATCTCCTTTGCAGCGGCTATGCACAAAGTATAATGGCATCAGTTGGCGTTAACGGCAGTGTTTACATTAGTTGATCTGTTGCTTCGCCCTCTCTGAGTACATAAATTAATCCGTCGCGACTAGTGGAAGAAGTCGGGAGGTATTACGTAGGCGACTCGCTGTAAATATTAAACAACACTCTCGAAGAAAGCTAAGTGTGGAAGCTCAGGGAGAGAAGTCGATAGAAAAATAGAATTTCTGAAAACGACAAACACTTGCGCTGCACAGTGCTGTCAGTGAATTTTGAGGACCTTTCACAAACACACGTCTTAAACACAATTAGCGCTTCTTTTTTACGCGCCAATTAGCTGCTTTTATGGTTATGGTGCGGGTTTAATTTAGCAAAATATTGGATGATGCCGGAAGTCTAAAGTAGCAGAGTAGTTGTGAAATGTGACTTAATACACAACTACTTAATTTGACCTTAATTTTTACATCGACCTTGAGAGCAATTGTTGAGTTTGTACTGTGGGTTTGATTAACATGCGCATTACTAATATTATGGTATCTCAATTGAACGAATGATAATTAACTAATTATAAGAATTCAAGTTATTTTCCACGAAACTGACTTCCTGTTATCAAGTGACCGCGCTGTATGGTGTTTGCGGCATAGTGCAGGAAAACGTGATACTCAAACGAAGAATATTTCTCCAGCAGCGTATGTGACTGTCGCATCTTCACAGCGGCACCCGTGTTGAATTATGATAGTATTATCAATCTCGTTAGCCACAAAAAGTGTCGGAATGGTCATGTTACCGTTCACGGGAGTTCGAGCTGCGACATTTTTTTTTGTGGAAACACTACTGTTTCATTTAAGTGCAAGTGTTTTGGTTGTCAGAGAGTACGTTTGTGGCGTACATGAATTGAAGTAAATGATATGGTATCAATATCTTCGGTTTTAACTTTTCCGTACAATTTTTTCAAACGTTATATGTGTCGCCTGGTCACTTTATTATTATTATTATTATTATTATTATATTATTATTTATACTTATTATTATTATTATTATTATTATTATTATTATTATTAATTGAAAGAAAGTTTAGAGATTTTAACATACTGTGGAGTGGATTTTTGTTTTAAAAAAATCGTCTCTCAGGGTTCGCGAATGAAGTAATTACCCTTAATGTAAGAAAGCTATAACCTCTTCTCTGCACTGACGCGAAAAATATTATCTCAACTTTTCCCGGTTCTGGCTGTATGTAGATTTCAACGAGGCCGCCTGTGTGACGCAGTTTGCTTAGAGGCTCATAGGTAACCATAACCTGTGAAATTCCTCGTGGTGTCCAAGTTTGCGAGTCGGAGCGATTTTCCTGACAGGCATACGTAGAGGAGAATAAGGAGAATGTGTAATTAATATCTTTGAGTCTGAAATTTACGAATTTGTAAATATTGCGTTGTCATTTATATGCACGAACATTCTAATGTATTTTCTTAACAATACACAACAGAGATAGAAACTGGTAAGTTAATACTGTTAAAGACTGCAATTTAGCGAGTGTACAGCTTAAGTCCATTACACATCTCTCAGTTTTGTGTATTACGATCACATATAGTAGCCCGTTACTACTCATTTTAGTCGTCTTTCTTTGCTCTCTCTCTCTCCTCTCTCTCTCCTCTCTCTCTCTCTCATATATATAATTGACGATACACACACATTTCTCGCTCTGCATTTCGCAGTATAAAGAAATCATGTGGCAATGAAACGGGGAAAATCGCTGAAATTCTCACAGAAAACGTATCTAAAGATCTTGACCTCATGCTGTAGTAAATACGTCTTCCCACAATATAGTAGACAGTTTTGTTTGTCAGAATTTCCGAAATGCGAGAGTGTATGTGTAGTAGCACATTGACTTCTTTAACTCTAGCTCTAGCCTATCTTTCAAATCCTGCTTTCAATGAGACGTTCATCTCGTTTGCTTTTCTTCTGTCCTTCCGTTTGCCGCTGTTAATTTTTAAAATGTTCTTTCTCTTCAAAACGATTAAAATAACCTTTCAAAAACCATTTCGTTCTGTTCATCCTGACCGCGATCCATTCCCTTCGTATCGCAGGTGTTGTTCCATTCGTTCGTTCCTGCCCGCGTGAGGGTTGGGAGGGGCGGTGTGACGGGAGCGGATTAGGGGGTGGGTGGAGGCGGGATGCTAGCGGCACGCCACGCACCGGCGTCCCCCGGCTCCGCCGCGTTTGCTGATAAACGGCGGTGGAAGTGGCCGCAAGGGCCTGCCTGGGAGCTTCCCCATGAAAGTTTAAAAGCGGAGCCGAAGAAGTTTCGAAGCGCGCCCTGAGGGGCACTATTCCCGAAGGCGCGAGCCGCGTTGCCCCTGCCCTGTCCACTCTCCAGGTGTTTTTTTATTTTCTCCGAGTTTTCCGGTGGGGGTTTTTTCGTTATAATGTAGTACTTTTTTCGGTTAGAGGGTGTAAAAGAGGGGTTTCTTACCGATTACGCTAAAGGGCTGTTGTTTGCCGAAATTGTTGGTGTAAATTTTTTAAAGGAGCGCCTAGAAATACTGAGTCTTAAAAAAGCAACTTTCAGGTGGAAATTATCTTTTACTTAAAATATGTTTCCTTTCTTTGCTAACGTTTGCTCATTGTAAACATTAATTTAGAATCAAAACCTCGAGTGATGTATTCTTGGTTTATAGTCGGCTAGCTAACGGTGTCCCCATGCCTTAGATGTAGATTAATTTCCACGTTGGGACGCGGTAGAGGTGGCTCATGGCATTATCTGATGTCACTGCAATGACTCGACTATAAGTAGACTCGAAGGCTTCAGTCGCTGTCCTTAGCTTACACACAGTACTACTTACATGTAATACGTTACGCACACATGCGGGAGACCGGCCGAGGACCCTTAGAGCTAGTCCCGTTGGTTGAGAGGGTACGGGTTAGGGGAACCCCTTCGTCGACGGTAGGTTCGGCGGCCGGGACCTTGCAATCCACCAATGCGCGAAGAAGATCCACCACCTCTCGAGGGGAAAAAACAACATGCACTACACGTAAGGACTAAATGACCTCACAGTTGCGCGTACCCGGAAACGCTTGACAATCAATCCAATGCTTGTGGAGGCAAGAGATGCATGTGGCGAGCATGACGTGAATTTCCATTCATTCAGAACTGACAAATGCTCTGCCTGGTTGAGCATTTCCTACGAGCTATAGTAATGTTTAAAAAATATTTCGTAAAAAAGCTATAAAATATGTCGATAATTTAGTAAACACACCTGAAGGTTGATAAAATAGCAATGTGATGTTCCAAAGAAGAAGATTCCAAATTGTTAAAACCTTTGCCAAGATTATTGGTTTTGAGTGCGGTAAAACGAATTTTAAAAGCAGAAAATGTAATTAAGTGCTATAGATTAATTTTTTTTCTATTCTGGTTAGTTGTAGTTGCAAGGAAGAGACTGAATGACATTCTGTTACGAAAATAGTGCGATACCAGCTTCATCTATGGGTGCCCTGGGCTATTGCCATTGACGGATGAAAGATATTTTCAATCTCTAGTTCTAATCCTTGACCTTACTTGTTAGTGAACACTTGCTTATTTTTGTAATGTTTTTGCTCTAATCGAAAGGTAGCCACATCTTGATCTATATTGCTATTTCCAAGAATGAATTATTAGACGGTCTAGTACTTTTTGTAATCTCTAAGAAATTGCAATCACTTATCGTATTGAGCAATTACTGTGCTTTTACTAATCGTTACGTTTAAGAAAACCTAGATGGGGACAGTCTTCTGATGAAGGCCCCTGCCCAAGTATGCGTCAGTAAACATTGAAGTTCTTTAAGACGCCCTTCTGGTGTGATAGTCGTTCTCCTGTGTGCTGTATACGTTCAGTTCTTTGCCCTCATCTTTTAAGGTTAAAATCGGTTGAGGCGTTTAGTCTTCAGTTCAATAGTTGAAGTAACAAAATAAGACAGTAATATTTTTTCGCGACATTTTTTTTACTCACTTTATAGTATATTTTAAATAATTTCTATATATTTCTTCAGAAGATAAAAATTTGGAAATGGGCAACTCGGAAGAGCTCATTGTTTACGCAGAACTTATAAATTTTACTTAAGAAAACCGTGGTGGCAAAATATTTTAGGGACTCCAAGCGCCTCTTTTTGAGGCACCTTCCATGGGAAGTCGATGACGGAGAATTCCTTCCAATCACTTGTTACTTAGCAAGCTTAAATTGTTTCAATCAGGCGTGATGGTACTACACCGACTGGAAACAGCCTACACGCCCAGTGATATGTAAAAGAGTTTAGATGTACCGTAAAAGTGTTCATCGTGCCTCCACGAAAACATCTTTGGTAGACGTTTGATTATTAATGTCTGGCATTCACTGTACTGAATCCGACTTAAGTTCATCTGAATTGAATTGCACCAGGAAGCCAATAGTTTAGGCTGAGAAAGGAAAACAATTATTGGCATCATTATCAAGCAGCTTTTATTCAAATTTCCGCGACCATATCCGCCGAAGGATACCGCGGAAGCGGGCACTTTCTCTTCAAATCACACACACGGAAACGGGCGGCCGCCGGGCCGGGTCGGGCGCGAAGGCTGTGCGGTGTGGGAGGACAGGATGGCGGCGGGGGGAGGGGAGGGATTGCCGGCGGAGAAAACGCACATCTGCCGCAGCTTTCACTGCCTCTCGCGCGTGTATTTCGTGCGCATGTGCATTCACGCTTCAGCGTGCCTCGCCATCGAATCGCAGACCACACCGCCGGAACAAAACGTAAGTCTGCACGTGTACTTCGATTTCAACGTAGCCCTTGTTGACGCTAAATCAGCTTTTACGGTGACATCCAGTCGGACATCGACCGATATAACGTCGTTAAGCTCCCGATGGATGACACCGTAACAGCGAGTCAAACGTCAGCTTGTAAAAATAATCGAAGTACACATTGCTCATCTGGCGAGGAGAAGTGGTGCTGTTTGCGCTTGTGTAAATACGTCCGAGGATAGCCGAGACATTCCAAGAAAGCATCATCAAGTGTTTACAGAGGAGAGAGAGGAATGCAAGAACGTACCGATCAAATGTCAGTGAACACCTTCCCTCGGACGCTGTTTACACGGCGAGATGCTTCTCTGGGGGATGCGGGAGAGAATGGGACCATGCGGCAGAGAATGCCCAGGGGGGGTGGGGATAACACTGGTAGACCCCAACGCCGTGGGGGTTGGCCCCTAACGAGATTTTGTTTGTAACTTCATTTTGTTAAATCATGCAAATCTGAAATTTTTGTCGTTATTTTCGGCATGAATAATTTTATATCTAATATCACCTACTATGCGAACAGTTTTCTAACAAAGAAGTGCCACTTACGAGTCTGTCTACATTTTGTCCCTTCAAAATACAATAGTGTCTTCTTAATTTCTAATACTGTACATCAAGAAGTTGAATGTACAGAATTTCTCAATTATTTTGATTTTTATTTATTTTTACAAAATGAAATTCTGTAGATACAAGGGCCTAGGTTCTCTTGTCCAATGTATAAAGTGCGAAGCCTTGCAGACTGGCTGACTAATTCGAATGGATGCATTCTCTCAGTTTTATTCCCAGTCATCATTAGTTATTTTTGCTCGTTGGAACACACGAGCGTAATTTTCAATGGCAACGGCTTCTCATACGAAGATAAAAAGAACCACACCGATGGCCTTGTCAAAATTAGTAAATCCAGATTGATCATTGAGTTCTAAAACTTCTATCTAATCCCCTACGGATTACGCTGGAAACACTATATGGAAGCTTCAAAGTAAAACTTTTCCTCTTTTGAACGTAATGCTTATTTTCGGCTGTGTCGTAATTTCTCCGCGTGTCGTAAGCTCTCGAATATTGTATTGTCGGCCATCCATACTTCGGAACGCATCTGCAGAAAGCGAAAGTGCAACCAGTACAGTACAAAATTCACGAATCATTGCTATCCGGGTTAGGAATGTTTCGCCAAAACAAAGCATGTCTTTGAGTGTTATAGAAGCACATGTTCCCAAAGAAAGCATTTTCGCTTCTATTGTTTCGTGCACATTCTTGCGCGTGTTGAAATATTTTCAAAACGGCGATTTCCCGACATTTCTCACATTAAGTTCGACTTTTCTTTTTTTTTTAACGTGAGTGTTACTTTGATATTATGCCACTTGAATAGCAAGCAAATGAGGTCACACCTCCCGCTTCACAAGAAGGACTATAAAGGGGCTGATGAATTTATTAAGGTAATCTTAGTTTCTAATTGGGACGTTGACAAGGATACCGTCTTTTGATGAAGACTCCGCGTTTATCGTTTTTGACATACTTTTGTCGTTCTTTGCTTGCTCCGCGATTGACAACAGAAGTCGTAATGGCGGAGGTGACTCGCGGCCGGCATGTCGTCCGATGAGGCAAAATTTCGTTCCGAGTTGTAAATAGTTGCTTTGAGTATAAATGAATGGGATTGTAAATAACAAGACATGAATGCGTGTGAAAATGAACAAAAAAAAAAAAGAAACAAGAAATTATAGGGAGAACTACCCAAAATTTTACAACGACAATAAAAAACAATCAATTCCGAAGAGGAAATCAATTAGTTTTTAAGTTGAGCATACGTTAGTTTGTTTAAGTTACTGCCCTTATACCTGCAAAAGTGCTCACGGCTGCCAGGTATTTATGTATTCCTAAGGAAAAATAAATTCCCGCCCTCCAGGGTTAACTGAGAGGGGAAACCACGAAAAACCGAGAGGCGATTTGTGCCCTGCGTTCTCGAAGCGGGAGTCGAGCGCGGCGGCGGGCCAATTTGAATAAGAATTCCGCGGCGAAGGACGCGCGCCGTCTGCCTGTGTTTTCTGCGAAGTTTCGTCAGCGGGAAAGGCGCTCGGCCCTCGCCCCTGGGGACGAGGCGAATCGGCGCGTGGGACACGGGCCTCCGCCTTCACGTACGCTGTTTTGCCTAGCTTTCTCTCGCAGCGTCGTCGCGGCGGCTGGGGACAGTCGTAGAATCCGGGCCTTTTGTCTTCCCGCTGCCCTGGCGCAACCGCTGCTGCCCTCGTGCGGCCGGCGCCATCGTCCCGTTTTCGCATTCCAGTCGCGTCCGCCGGGGACCTGCCTCTCGCTGTCAGTCGTGAGCATTGCTTCAGTGTGAGAGTTTTTGTGAGGAATTTCTCGGAAGTCCTCTCATACAGCAGCGAATTAGGGAGTATTTAATACGGGGTCGAAACAAAATAGCAAATCTCAGATGCGCAAAGGTAGAAATAAGCCTTGTCTCTTGTAAGTTTGAGATGTATGGTGTTTAGTGTTAATATGATATGAGCTCGCTTGCTAGTTGCCCGGAGATGGGGAAAAATATGTCCCCGAAAATGTTGCGCAGTCGAGTAATTGTAACATAGAGATCTAATAAAACTGTATTGAGAAGAGTTTGTGTCTGTCCTATAAATCATCTTGACTCCTTCCCCAATCTCATCTCAGTTGCGCGATTTAAGAATATTGATATTACCGAAATAAACTAAAAGTCGCACAATCTTATAATTTATTATCTCCGCTAGAATATTTTGGCTACATGGAGTCAAAAGAATTCTAAGACTTGAAATTTCAGCACCAGCTGATCATCAAGAGGACTGGTCACTACAGTATATTCCGTATAAGTTATGGATTACATCTTACATCGCGGTTGCTTGTGATGATTCTGCTTCGTTTGGAGCAGCGGTTTTTTTTTTTTTATTTTTTTTCTCAATGCTTTTCAATCTCTTTTTCACTTCGTTTCTACGGTTGCCTGCACCCCATTTTTTGTAAGCTACGTCCCTTTGCTTTTAATAATGTGATTCTGTAATGGCAACTTCGGATAAGGAATTATTAAAGAGCCATCAATTTCTTCTTCCCTTCCGAATGCGCTTT
>BOPP01000068.1:5470551-5493554 GCA_017312745.1 Gryllus bimaculatus | reverse complement strand
CGGCGGTTAACGGTTCCGCGCCGCCTTGCAGCCGATTTTTCTCGCGTTGTTTACCGCGAGCGAAGCCAGTGGACGAAACGTCGGGCGGACGCTTTGAAAGACGCGCGAGCTGCTTGATTAATGGCGGTGGGAAACGTTGGTGCGTGCTGTTTGCGGCGATGAGAGTAATAAATGGCTTGTTGCTTTCATAAGCTGTTTAAAATTGTATTTCTTGCATGTAATCTGGGAAAAAAAGGTGATTTGTAATGTTACAGTGTATGTTCGTTGCATTTATATGACGGAAGATTAACTCTACAACAGATTTCAATAATAAAACCAAGTTCTTTAAATACATTGGCAGCGCAGCTATTTGGATCAGTATGAATTGAGAACAATTGGATAGTGCTGGCGGCTTTCATTTAAAATGCTCATTATTCTTTGTTATTAAAAGCTTTGTTTCCTTCTGGCAGACCATACTTTTTATGTGATAGGGCTTTTTGTCGACGAAACAATGTGAATCTTTAGCTTAATAATTCTCCAACGTCTCTTGACAGTCCGTGGTATTCAGAAACGAATATCCTTAAATGTGAACCGTAGCTGTGTGGCTGCATGATGAGTTGAGTTAAAATGCATCCGTAAGGAATCTGAAGATAATTATTGGGGTAAAAAATAAGGAAAATTAAACGAAGGCTTAATTCGAACGTTTTTTGGGAACGGTGCTCCCAGGGAAACATCATTGTGGATGAAGCTGTGTAATGAAATTAAGGAGAGGTCTGTGAAATATGAGGTATTATGGGGCGTAAAAGGGACAAGATTTAAATATAATCCCATGAGCCAATGCTGGAGATAGTTTTAAATAGTAACAATCTCCACGTTCGTTGTACATTTTCTCTCTGAGCCCTCGGGGCGAGTGGCGCGTGCCCACCGGGCTCGAAAACGCGCTGTGTTGTACCCTTGCCCTTGTACCGTGCTCTTCAGCTTTGTGTAGGTGGGTGGACGGGTGAGTGAGTGGGTAGCCGAGCGCCTTGAGGGAACGGTTACGTAACCGGGCTGCTTGGCGGTGGAGGAGGAGGGGGTGGGGCGCCAGGCGACGGTCGCGTCGCGTGACTCCAGCGGCGAAACGTCTTTCTGTTGTGTTGTGGTTGGGAGGGAGGGGGAGGGGCAGTCGGTCTCGCAGCCATGGGCCTCGAACGTGAGCGTGTCGCGTGCCCCGAGGCGGCGATTAAGGGGCCCCCCGCGGACGGCCCGGCGACGGCGCAGCCCGCGTGATAGGCGCCTGTGCTTTCCTCCGAGGACAATCTTCGATCGGAGAGGCGACTTTATTGAAAACTTCGTCGTGTTTTTATTGTATGCATTTAAATTGGTGGCTTTTATAAATTTAGAGGAGTTACTCTAAGAAGGGAGCACTTTGACAGGTCAAATTAACGCCCTGTAGGGCGATGGCATTGCAAGAGACAGTGGTGAATCCATTTACAAAAGTAGTTAACTGTCAACAAAGGGATAGATGAATTGAATGTAAGGACATAACCTGCAGTTATGTTGCCAGCAGTAGCCAAAGAGAAGCTGTCAAAGAGGCCTCTTCTTATAGTAATCTCTGTATAACTTTATTCTTGTCAGAATGAGCTATATTTTCCTTCAAATTGGTTGCTTTGGTTGTCTTATATACAAGCACGGTGTTGCTTTTCCTTTGTTACGTAAACTATTCGACGAAATCCTCCCTTTGGGCTGCATTTAGAGGAAACCTATTTCTGGAGGGTTTAGGCTTTGGACGTGCAAGTTGTTGGACACCTGCTACGCTATTTTCTATGCTTTGATCCCTCCGCATCAAAGGGTCCTCAGACAATCCTTGCGGAACGGTCTGCAAATTCCGAAATAGAACATAGGATCGTAAAGCGACTCCAGCAGACAACTTGTGTCTCCTTTGCTGGAAGAAGTTTCGCCTTCTCGGAATGGTATTTAGAATTAGCGAAGTACAACGGCTGCACAGAATTAGATGTTTGGGCCCCTGGTGCCGTCTGGCTGGCATCGGTTCGTGCTGCGGCCACCTGCATTTGAATGAGTGCTATTTTTTTATTGTTTTTTATGTAATGTACATTATTAATGTTATGTTATTTACTACTCTGTTTTAACGTATTTTTTATTACCAACAAGATTCAGCAGAAGAACTGCGTTTTATGATATATGATATAGAAGCATATAACACACAAAAATTAAATCGCCTAATCAAAAATATTGTTAATAAGTTATTGACCCTGTCGTTTCTTAAAAAATGTGTTTAGATTGGAAGACGTATCAAAGAGCAATACCGAGTAATTATTTTGTATGATAATATGTTTGTATAATAACTTTGCTCGTAAAAAGGGTATTTGATGCGGAGGGGCATTCAGAAAGACACAATATGTACTTGGAAGACCTGCAATTCTCAAAACGCTATGTATGAAACATACTCCAGATGCTTCGACAGTAACTGTGAATAATATTGGGAATACAAATGCCGTTTTTGTTCGCTACTGTTATAGTAAGAAAGTACATATTTCTTAATTACCAAATATAACTGTTAAACTGCACTTACGTTATTCATTTCTCAACAGTATCGTTGTGTCTGCCAATGTTTTCATTTTGTGCCACTTTTTAAGGTTTCACTTTGGATCATTTGAAAGCGCCGGTAACCGCGAGAGGTATGGCCACGCAACGTGCGGGAGTGCCGCTGACTGAATAATGGCGGGTTCGATTCTAGACGGGTGCCGGGAATTTGCTTGATTTTTTAAACATCAATGAATTTGTAAGCCCCCACCGGAAACGAATTCCCAGGGCGACTGCTCTGATCGAAGATTTCCCTGGACACTTTTTACGATGAGCAGTGCTCGCGCTCGATCTTCCCTTCCTGGTCATCTCCCTCGCTCTGGATTGGCACTCCGTCGGGGGAGTACTTCGAGTACCATCCCCGTTACAAACGGCATGTGCTGGCTGAGAAGAGACTAACAACAAAAAGTGTATTGAATACGCCTGTTAGCGCATAAAGCAGGAGCTTTGGACACATTCCTCACACGAACGTCGACATTGCGAAGCGACGCTTCATTATAATGCTTCGGACGGTCTTATTCATATGACGGTAGCCGTTTGATTCCCGCCGGTTGTGATATGGCCCAGAGGCAGCATTGACGTTGTTTCTGCTGTCGCTGAGGTTCTTAAGGACCTGATTGATTAAGATTCGTGTCCTAATGGTGGCAGATATTCGGCACTAGCCTCATAGCTGCATCGAATTCAAACATTGAGGGAATTCTAGTGGCCGGCTGCTCCGATTGGTAGTTTTTCGTGATTCTCCGATGGGACTCGGGCGAATGCAGACGCTGCATATTAAGAAATTGATCACAGACAGCGTGATTATCTTTCCTTCCTTCATCTTTGGCACCTCCTCTCCCCTTACACACACGCGCGCGCGCACTTACATTCACTACTTATACAAACATGTGGAAAGCATACAGCTTGTCCGGGCGGTGCCCCGCTGGAGAAGATACCTGGAAGTGGGAAACCCCCGCACGTTGATGTTTTGCCGCTCCGGATATCTTTTCCCAGAGCGGGAGGAACACCGCCTCCTGCCGGCTACAACATGCACTACACTTTCGGAACCAATGTTCATAGAAGTTAATGCGGACGGAAAGCCTAAATTCTGAGTCCTTCAGCCGAGGGACATAAGGGATGAAATGGGGGCGAGGCGCCGGGACTAAGGGCCCCTTCCCACGTGGAGCGGGTGGCGGCTGCGGCAGCCGGCGCCAAACTCCAGCCACGCGAAGCGAAGGAAGGCATACGCGCCACGGCTAGCAGTACACAGCTTGAACTAGGAGCCTTCCCCTTGCAGCCGCCGGTCGCTGCGTTCTACCTGCTCCGGTCCCTTGGGTCGTCGTCGCCGGAGGGTCGGCGAAACCTACCCGTCCAAACCCCGCCCCCTTCCACGGCGGGCGGCGGTGCGGCCGTGGCTGCGGCGGTGGCCGCGTCGGAAGGGCTCTGCTGCTTGAAGGAAGCGCGGCGCCGTGGCGACGTGGGAAGGCGCCCTAGCAGCAGAGTGCCCTCGCCCATCGCAGCGTGCGGGCGCCGCGCCGAGCAGCGCCGGGTTCGTCTGAAAAACGCGAAGGGAGCCGCCTCGCTGCACCCGCCCGCCGCTTGGCCTCTTTCGGGAGACAGCGCAGCGCGTTGGCGGTCGACCCTTTTTACCTCCGCGCGAGACCTGGACAGCGTTAGCTCTCAGCCAAGGAATATATGGGGCGAATGTTGTCCTGCCGAAATAAAGCGTTGTGATACTTGGGCTATATGGACATTGGTAGACGGCGACTTTGCTGCCGATTCACTTACGTGCTTCGTTTTGAATTCCTAGATCCATAATCTTTCCTCTTCAATCGGGCCAAAATGCTATTCATTTACATTTAATTGGCATATAACTGGAAAATGACCTGACAAGTAATTTTCAGAGGAACGGAGTATTTTTTGTAATTGCAAAGAAATGAATTACATATCTTTCATAAATTCGAGAATTAAAAAAAAAATTGTCTTCGATCTATCTCTTTGAAAAATGGAAATTGAGCATAGTGGAGTTGTATACGATTCCTTAAAGTGCCTTTAAAAAGTTCATTTTGGTCATGGCTCCACGTAATTCATCACCGTCGTTCAACCTGTTTTCGTTGGTTCCGCCTGTTTTCCGTCAATTAACCATGTTCGAATCAATTTTCTGCGGTTTTTTTCGTATTATTACTTACTCCCTGTTGAGTACGAAAGAAGGAGCACTAATTTTGCCGCCGGATATCGTAAAAGAGATTGAGAGATCCATTTTATGACTGAACTAATTTTTGCGAGTAAACAATCTTTCGCCTGTCGATTTGCAGCACCTAGTTTCATTTCTTACTCCACCTCCAGGCGCTGCGCTGCAGTTCCCAGGCACGCGGCGTCGTTCCGCTTCTTTTTTTTCTCGACACTTCCGTTGCATTGTTCGAGCCTCACTGGCGCGCGCAGTGGAACGCAATGCATTGTGTGCATTGCCCTGCAACTCTTATGCAACGCGACAGCCATTAAAGGCTGCTTGCTGAAGCGTCATCTCGGCGGGAATTTGAGTGTGGTTCCTCAGCTCTAGTGCTAGTGAATGCCTTTCGCTGCACCGTGCAGGATGCTAGCCACTGTAAGACGTGAACAAAATTGTGTGACGAAATGGCTTGACTGTGTGAACTGCGCTGTAGTGTTATTTTGGAAGCTACTGTGTGAGCGAAGTTTCGCAAAAGGAAATCGAGAACCAAAGAAGCTGTGTTGCAGAACTCACTATGCTACCTTTTTGTAGGTAGGTAATTACAGAAGTTCCTCTTTCGAGTAAGCCAACAGCGGTATTCCATTTATAACACAGCCCAATAAATTAATTTATACAATTGTACAATTTATACAATTTATACAATTTATACAAAGTCCAATATAGTTGTCCACTCTGATATTTAGCGATTGCGTTACGCTTCAATGCTTCCTCCTCAGCTGCGAACGCTGCATCAGAACGGCCACTCGCGAAGCAGCTGTAATGGAACGGTAATTGGCGCTGCACGCCAGAACCTTGGCAGCGATGATGTCCATTGACCGCGCATCGGCTGCAGCCGTGCGTTCGTCGTGCACCTTATGTTTGAAGCCCGTTCCCTCAACTGCCTCGGCAGATAGAAGTACCCTTGGCCTTACTTAACCTTCAGTTTGTCAAGAGGTTGGAGGTACCTTGCTGTATGGCTTTAGTTCGAAGGAGGGAAGTGAATTGTTTTGTTTTTTTAGCATGAATTTGTGTTGTATGTATAGTTGAATTTCGGAAAATGCACTAATATAGTGGTGACGTAACAGATGTTTAAGAGTAAAGTAGGAGTCTTCAATGGACTAATGTTTGAATATCTGTTTGTACTTAATGGGATGAAACGTTCACCTTGCAATACAAGCTAGTAAAGTTAGGATAGTTGCAATTTGGAACCCTCGCAAATTGCACACATTACAATATTTCGTTGCAATACCATACATTTTCATTAGTATTTTGTTAACGACGTTTTGTGATAATCTCTTCGTCGCAACAGTGCAGTCGCATTTTCTCCCGTAGCAGCGAATTATTTTACCGCACATCCAGCGCGCAAGAGGTTCTTTGCTGCACGGGTTTTTGTTCCAGCGTTGAAAAATTCTCTCATTCGACTTGCGAACCTGGATGGTAACAGTTGAATATGGATAGAGCAGTGCAAAAGGTGTTTTCTTTTTTGCTGGTGAGGTTCCACGAAGAGCTCTCCCTTTCCATTACGATAGATTTTCTTGCGAATCGCCGGCGTTCCGAGAGGCGTCTACTTCGTCTCCCCGCGCTGGTCTCGGGAACGGGAGCGGCCGGGGTGGTTTCCAGGAAGGCCGCGCCCTGCTGGCGTGTGCGCGGGCGTGGAAGCCTCCGCTGATAGCGCGTCGGGCATGTGAGTGGGCGCGCTGTCGCGGACAGCTGACGCCACCGCCGCCCCTTGCGCTGCTTACTGGCGCGTGCCTTCCGCGGGCGCGGCGTGCAAACGGCGAGGGTGCCCCGCCCCCGGACCGCACGCTCGAGACGAAATTCTTTGTTTCGTTTCGGAGCAAGTGCGCGCAATTGAAAAAACAGTAAGGACGAACGTGTCAAAAGTAGCCGACCGCAATCGATGAGAAGAATGCACAGTTTGAATGGGGAACAGGTCGATGACGGATATATCGTGGGAAGTGATCTGTAACGAAGCGATTTAGGGTTGGAGTTCTGCCGTACGACAATGAGTTTATTCAATTGCCGTGAACGAATAGCTTTCTAGATTTATTTAAGGTGCGAAACGTGTTCGCTATTATCGATATCCGACACGTTGCGAACACAGATTTGTGATATATGACTCCCAAGATGTTCCCTTCAAACTTACGGTTGCTGTCATGGTAGGGTATCCAGTATAGCAATTACCTTGTTTTTCACTAAAAACTAATGAACTTAAAACGGTTTTTAAAAAAAAACTATGACTTAGTTTTTGATTGTTGTAAAAATAACGTTATTCCCCTGTAATACATATGCCAATATGCTTCAAGCATTTACTCAATGGTAGCATAGCGTGATTTTGCATATCATTAGGTTGTCCCACTTTTCAACTCATCGGAATCCGGCGAAAAGTTCTGCGTATTCATTTTTTATGTCTTCACATGTAGAAGATAATAATTCCATTCAAACCTGAAAACTAATCATCCACGTGGGGAGACATGACAAAAGTGTTTACGGCATAATGGAAGCTTTAGATTGCGATTTATTGCGTGTTGCTTAGAGTATCTGTATTAAACTAGCACGAATATAATTCGAATATATTATTAGTCTTACTTGAATTAAGTTCACTGATAAATAGAGCTGAATGGGTCCAGATGAGTGACATTTATTGCTTACCTTCCCCCTAAACAGAAATAAATAATCTAAATAACTGTAAAAGAAAGAATATAATAAAAGTGAAAAATATAAACTATTGAAAAATTATCCCGAGACAAACATTTTGTTAAATTTGCAAAATTAATAATTCCTCTAGAATAAAATAAATTATTTAAAAAGAGTGGTTAGAGAAAAAATAAACTTTTCCCAAAAAATTGCATTCCGAATATTCTCCACATCACCCTAAACAGTTGCAATATTTCCGCGTATAAGAAAATGCAGCAACGATGATGCGCATGGATAAGGAAAATCAAGAACAGTCGACGGGCGCACAGCAACGAAAGTACTCACTATGCAGGTGGCGCTTGTAAACGACATGATCAACAATTGTAGGACTTACATTATACATTAAATCGATCTCAAGTTCCTAGAGCTACTGACACGAAAAAAAGCATCAGGCAGACAGATAAACTTCAGGTATGGTGACCGAGGGAAATTACGTCATTCTCGATGTTTCCTAATTACCCACCATGCAGTGGATATTTAATATAAAACAGAGGCTTTGAATCCTGAAACTCCAGCATGTGGTAAAAAGCGCTGTTTAATCCGATCCAAAAGCATTATACATACAAGCAAATAACTATTTAGATCAAATCAAGAAGAAAAAATGACATCATTCAAGAAAACGTAGTAAATGATATTAAACCGGTTTAGGATCTATAATGTTTTCAAAAATAATAATAATAAATAAAAAATTAATAATAAATAATAATAATAATAATAATAATAATAGTTAATAATGTCGGCCCCCGTGGCAGACACAAACCAAGCAGCCGTCCGTCATGTGCCGAGGAGGCTGCAGGTTATTCGACCTGCGGACAGATGTCGTAATGTGTGATTTTCCACTTCACCTATCATCATTCAATCACCTATGATCTCATAAGTCCACACTACAAGGAACGCTAACAAACTTGTTGTAAATCCAAGGATACAGAACTGAAAAAGCTGATCCTGGACAAGAATTACACACACGTTCAATCGTTGTAGCCGTGAGTCAGTAATGCCTATACGCCAAATAATAAATAAATATACATAAAATAATAAAATAATAATATTAATAATAAAGCATTCTGTTAAAATTAGGTTATTTTGGGCCCTGATCATTCTTTCCAGTGTGCCATATTCAATAAACTCTCGACCCGGCAGCAGCGCGGACGCCCTTCTCCCGCGCGCCGCAAAACGAGACGCATCGAAACGCAGCGGCGGCGCTCAGGCGCCCCGACGCGACCCGCCGAACGCCCTCAGTGTATGTGGGCCGAGCCCTCGAGGAAGCCAAGACACGAATGAGTCACCGGGGCGCACCGCCGTGCGGAGGGCAAAAAAAAAAGAAAGAAGGGAGGAGGGGGGAGGAGGGAAAAGAAGTCCGCGAAAACGCAGAGGTGCGCATGGCTGCCAGAGAGGGCGCAAAGGCGCGAGCAGAAACAACTCGCTTTAGCGTCTTAGTAGGCAGGGAAAAATGAACAAATTTAACTGTTTACCGAAGCCCTGCCGCGCGCGGCCTGAAAATTGGTTTACTCCAGACTGAGAAGACGAAGCGGTGTCGCGGGAGTGGCTGTTTTCCGGGATAAGCGCTTTGGATTGCGGGTAAATAAGTGGAAGAAAGTTATTCGTCGGGTGCTTCTTTCGATTTTTAGTCAACTATGGCATCGCGTGTAATAATTTCGTGTTTTTCTTTCCTTTTTTAAATTTTGTTTGCCTTTGGATATTCTTACATTCTGTGAGTGTTTATTTCGCCTTCTGTTGAGTCTACTTGTGTGAATCTCTTCTCTTTTTCTGGGAACTCCTGAATTCCGCAGCCATTCTTGGAAAATGGCGTTAACATTCCTCTCCTATACGTTTCATTTCGACGAAATCTGTTTTTATTTTAGTGAAGCATTCTTTCATTCATTAATGAGTTATTTATTATAAATCAATGACAAGTACACTTGTTTACAATTCCAATTTTGCTTATGTGACTGTGATTTCATACCGTTTTCTCGTATGTTCTGATGGGTGAATTCGACAGAAGTTATTTTGAACTCCGAAATAAAACAGGCCTTTAGTTTATGTTTTGAACATGATGTTAGATTTTAACACAGTATCGAACACAATATGGAACACCTATCGTATTTTTCTTTGAATATACAGTGGAATGTAGAAGAATCTTTAGCCATGCCTTAGCTTTCTGTTGACTGGCATTACCTCTGTGGAAATTTTTCTTTCGTTGGGGAGAACATATTTCGTACTTTTCATTCTTCTGTATAAATATTTGGGTTTGTATTAACGTTTACTCAGCAAAAGACTTTTAAAAAAATGATACCAAAAACGCAAGAATAATTATACAATCCTCAAACTGACAGCATCAAAATACACATTTCATTCGACTTTTTATCACCGTCCTTTACGTTGAAAGGGCTTTTGCGAAAAAAAAAAATATATATTTCCATAATTTCTGGAGAACGTGACAGGCGTGTTTTGTCTGAGGATATATCGAAACGGCTTGTCGGGAGCGACAGGCGCACATTGCCAGAGCATCCGCGTTGCAGTGGGTCGCCACTGTTACGTAAATCCTAGGGGAGGGCGAGAAGCGAGGGGAGGAGGGCTCGGCGCGGTGGGGCAGGCCATGGCAGCGGGGCGGGGGCGGGGCCAGGAAAGGGATAGAGAGGCTCCAGGAAACGATCGGTTAGCCGCTCCCCTACGCGATATGTTCTCCCGCCCCGCAACGCGCGCAGTTATCCTCTGGCCGCTGGGGGGGGGGGGCAGCCACGAACTGCTCATCCTAGAGGTTTGCGGCCGTTCGGACGCGTGAAATTCCTTTAGTCATGTGACGAATTATTTTGACTCGTTCCTGCCAAAATCAAATTGAGAGGTGGGGTGGGGGTGTAAGTAACAAGTTGAGATGATGCGCTTTCCTTCCTCCTTGACAAACTTGTGGTGGTAGGAATTGTGGTACAGCCTATTATTGTTGCTGTACTTAGATTTATTTAGATTTAGATTTATTTAGTTAATCAAACAGTAAAAACTGTATGTGACATATGGGGAGAATATTAACTTCGCACGTTTTCTTGAGTTCCAGAATCACTTTTCATTGTGCTGTGCATTACTGTATATTACTTCTCATTGTGGTAATGCTGAATATTCGCACGAAAACAATGTATTTTGCTACTTTTAGGAAAATTGTCTTCTTTCTTAAACGTAATCGGAACAAACTAAATAACTCATTACAATACTGATCCCTAACTCCACACACCGAACTGAAACATGGACAAATTATCAGGTAGAGCTGTATCTCACCTGGCTGGCGGATGAATGCAGTTCGCGGAGTGTTGCAGTTTTCGGCGATGCTCAATTGCTTTAGGATTGTCCGAACATTGGTCGCGCGCTGGCCTAAAACGATTTCGCCAGCATGCATAAAGTTTTGGTTGTCGACTGGTGGACTGTGTACAATATTTTAGAGTAAAATACGAACTTAAACCCGCTCACTCATATCCAAAATGTAACACTTTTTGCCTCTTCCTCCAGTTCACATTCCTCGCTTGATGCTCATGATCTGCAGCATCCGCCAAGATGAAGACGTTCTGAATGTTCCATCTGTAATGTGATGCATATGATAGTGAATTCAAAGCACTCCGATATTCTCCGAATGGACGGCAAATGCCTCTGTACGCGAAACACTTAAGAAAACTACCTGCTCCGAAGAACTTCGGCACCGGACCCTGCGCCATTCCCTTTGATCGCCCTTGCCGTCCCTTCTCCCCTTCTTTTCGTCATCAGCGAAGCGTTAATTAGAGCGTTCCTGTGGTGGAAAACTGCGAATAGCGCTCCGATATTGTTTAATTAAAACTTTGGGCCGAATTAGCCGGTGTCAGGTTCTATCACGAGTCCACAACTAGTTAGCGTTCTCTCCCATTTATTAATATTTAGACGCTGTCGGCACTGCCGCTCATTAACGACCTCCGTATTTGCTCGTTTACGCTCGTAAGGAGCTCCCTGGAGTATCGAGTTACTCTGAGGAAGAGTTTTATGGAAAGGGTTATTGCGTGCAAAATGCATTTTATTCGCTGGTTTGGTTTTTTATTTAGGGTGTCTATGCTCGTGTTCAGATTGACGCTAATTAAATGTAAAAAAAGCTGGTTGCGAATTGATATTTGAATTTTACAAAGTTAATAATCTTAGCCTAAGTAGTATTCTTTTATTAATCGCTGCGTACGGAAAAATAGTTGTTTCCATCCTCAGTGCCCCATCCCCCTTGTTTTACAAAAACAGTCGCATTATTTTTTATGAAAGAATATATCATTAATGACTTTTCATCGTACATATGAACAATTCATTATTTTTATTTTCGAAATAATTACCCATCTTTCTCGAGACACTTAAAAAAAAATAAAAGGAATTTTCAGAACATTTTAATTGATAGGCGGTATCTTTTTTATCACCAAGAATCGTATATAAAGGCATTTCATATTTGATTCGTATGCATACTTCGTGTAATATCATGCTGATGCAATCATTTTAGGTTCCGACTTGTAACGAGAAAAATCCCCTAAATTTCTGTGTCATTATCCGCTTACGTGGGAGATTGCAGATCTGCTACATTCTCGCGACCGCCATAAATTCGGTATACAATTTTCGCCGATTCTGCACAGTCATCGTATTCAGAAAATAATTAGAAAAAGAGATCATGGTGGAGTTGTCCCTTTGTTTAATTACGAAGAAGCAATATAACCGATAAAATGTCTTTGCACATGCAATAACAATCAATTTATGAATAATAGCGGAGATTAAAATAGGTATATTATAGCCTCTGTCTAAGCTTAAAATGAATAAAAAGGAATCTTGTTAATTTCTAGTAATTTCGATGGTAGCAAAAAAAACAAACACTTATTTATCCCTTAACTACGTCTAGAGGCAAATTGGTACCTAGTTATTATTACATAAAGTTTCCTGATTTGGAATAAGATCACCTTCCTGTTTGTAATTCTTTCTCTAAGGTTTGACTCTACCGGCACAGCGAATAGCTGTTCATTCCATGCCACATATTTGGTTCGTAGAAGTGATAAATAGCGTGTATTACTCAATATGTTTATTCGATTCGTGAAACCAGCTTTGTTTTGTGAGTCTGCATGTCCATCCAATAGCATGATTTGAACAGATAATCCGTCTAATAACCGGATTATTTTATTTAATTGACAATGTTGTGGCTAATTTATTTATCTACGTCAAAACAGTAGCATTTGTATGTGACGTTTGGAGATGGACATATTAGCTACATTGACTGACTCGGAGGAAAAACTAGGCACCTCGTAAACATTGATTCTGTTGATTGTCGGACAAATTAATAAAGAACATCAAAAATGTAAACTAACGTAAGTGGTGACTACTGGCCTCAGAAATTGGGAACTGTGAATATTATTCACGCAATTTCTTGGCAGATATTCGGAATGGGTGAATTTAAGTACATTTTGAAATCAGTTTTTGTGGTTAAGTTATGTCTGGAATTGCCATTACTATTCTCTCATAGCAGTTTTGGTTTTCAGTTATTTAGACAAGAATCCGAGAGTGAAACAAATTACGGTAATTTCTGTAGTAATGTTGCCTTCGCCATTGCACTTCGTTTCATTACTTTGGTCGTTCAATATTGATAGATTTTAAACTAGCTGTATTAATGTCATTCTGGTATGTTCTTACGCCTGTCCATGCAGGTACTGCTTTCGACATTGTTTTCAGATTGTTGTTTCGAAAATCGAGTTCCAGTCATTGGATTCGGAGGAAGGGGCTACAGTTTTGTCACGGTTCAATGTTAAGCATTAGGTATGCAATGCTTTACATTGTGCAAGTGTTATGCATAGCGTCCTTACAAGGGCGGTAGAGTGCTAACGGATTAAGCAGCAATTTGTCTATTGGTTGTCCTAACTGTGTTTTCGTTAACCTGAGATATTTGGAAATGCTAGTGGACCTAAGCATCACGAGTTTGCTTTGCGCAATTACTAATTCTGATTTTGGTATAATTTTGCTACTCTATTGTTTTGTTTTGTTCTCAGCAAAACCAGAGGGAGATCATGGGCACCCTGTTTCCGCCACGGGGTTTCTAACAGTTTCCGCTTGTGTTGCAGAACAACTTCGGGCGCCCGGACGAGGTGGTGGCGGCGGAGACGCTGGCCAACCACGTGCGCTGCAACAACAGCTTCGTGCACGCCGTGTTCCAAGCGCAGTTCCGGTCGTCGCTGACGTGCCCGCGCTGTCAGCGGCAGAGCAACACCTTCGACCCGTTTCTGTGCATGTCGGTGCCCGTGCCGCAGAACCAGCGCCGGCCCGTCTACGTCACCGTACTCTACACCTCGCAGCAGCCGCGACAGGTGCGTGCAAGGAGTTCGCCGTTCTCGACCGCGGGCTCCGCGAAATTACTCGCTGGTCCTCCCGCCCGCGTTAACCGCTTTGCGATGGTGCTAATGGTAGCGCGGTGTGTTTGACTTAATTTGCATTGTGATGTTAAGAACTAGACAATTACCGCTTGTTCTACCATTCTTTCGAACTATCTGACTGTATTAATGCATTACATAAGTAAAGCTTTTTGTATCTACGAATAGTTTTAAATCGTTAATATTCATTATAAAAAGTTACGCTTTATAAGTATTTCTACCAAGCAACTGGTAAGGTAATTACGAATGTCACCTGTTGTTGAGAGTTGAGTACTAGGTAGCAACATTATTGCTGTCGGAGCGCCTTGTGCTTTAGCGGGCTTGACTCTCTACGCGAAAGGTGTAAGTAAAGAATTCAAGAGGGAGCCTGCCTTTACGACAGAAATAGTAGCGGTTGCATTACTTCATCGGTAGGCAGATGACATTTTTATAGGCGTATCCCATTAATTTTTATTAACAAAAGTTACGTGTATTTAATGTAACACTTTTTCCGTATTTAATTATAATGGTAATGAATCCGATGAATGAAATGTACTACATTCTTAGCACTTGAAGTGAAAAGAGAAAACAGGGTACTGGGCTAATCTACAACCTAATTTTAAATGTTCTTGGTAACTCAGATTTTTTAGGAGGATCATATACAGAGATGTACTACAAGCGTTTCTGGCCCATAAAATGTGTGTGTGTATGTGTCTGTGAGTATTTTAAAGCCGACGGGTTTGTATTCAATTATTGAAAACAAAGTACACGCGGTAGGTTAAAAGAGATAAAAAGTAATGTCGAAGCTATTCATTATTTCAATAATATACTCTTACAATCAACTTACAAAAACGACGTATGTTTCTTAGCTGATCGCAGTGGGGGTTAGAACAGTTAGTCCTTGGAAGTAATGTACTTATGCTGCTCCTCTTCATTAAATCGAAAATGCGGGTTCGCAGCCGGGGTAGCCCTATATCTATCCCTCAGATCGGGAGCATCTCCATATAATATTCCTTGTCCACGCGTGTTTTTTTTAATATTTTTTTTAATATTTTTTTTAAATGAATCTCTGCATGACCTTTTTGTTTACACCTTTATATCATGACACAATGTTGAATGTTTATAATTTATTATCCTGAAAGTTAATATAAACAATATAAATTAGCATGAGACTACTGGATGTGCCTAAAAATTTTGAGTGGGTCGTGTGTCTTCTGTTGTCGTCCCCGCGAAAGTTGCTCATTCGGGAGATTGTGAGAAATTTTTCTGTGAACAATGAAAACGGCACTTTCTTCTGACTTTCCATATTTAGGCTTGTTCATGGTCTGTGTTTTGAAAGTAATCTGAGAAAGTGGTTTCGACAAATGCTTCGTTTAAAAACGAAGGTATAAAAGAACTCTTAAATATGGCGCAGTTCTTATTTTCGTTGAACTCTCTGGATGTTCGAAAATGTAAAAGTTCGAAATAACGCGAGAAAGTATGAACGGTTGTACCACCACAAGTTTTCATTTGGAGTGATAAACGGTAATGCTGTCCTCTTACACAGCTTAGCACGGGGGTGCTACCTGGTGTGGATTTTGGTACACTGCCGGAACTGAAGATCATTCGCCGCGAGAGAGAGATGATAATAATAATAATAATAATAATAATAATAATAATAATAATAATAATAATAATAATAATAATAATAATAATTAAAAAAGGCATTAAGCCTTATGTAAACGTTTGGACAGAATCTCCGACCTCTCTTTACTGTTAGTAACATTGTTCACATTTGCAGTTATTTAGTAAGTAATGAGGGGAACAATAGTGCAAAAATGCTAAACATGTTCAAAAATGCATGTGCGTTATAATCCTTGTCCGTATTACACTATCTACAGTTCTTTCATTTTGCTGTAGAATCAGTATTATCCACGCACGTTTTCTTGAGCCCTCATTTCGTTAGATGTAAGGGGAATGGGGGGTTCATTATTTTATTGACAGGACTATTATATGAAATCTGTAGCTCGTTTTTCGATGCCAACTATTTTTCTATTAGGCAGGAGCAAATCTTCTGGTTATTTTAGGTTATTCTGGTTATTAGAGTTTGTCAACAAAACTTGTTGCTATCATTTATTCTGAAAGCAACTAATATTAGTAAAGGAGTGGGGGTAGGTATGCTAAGGCTCAAGAAAACGTGCGTGTATAATACTACTGGTCGCTCAGTACTCGAAATTCGACTGTAATTTATTAAAATTTTATCGTTATTTAGATTCTTTGGTCAAATAGTATACTTTTATAATTATTGCGTTTTTTTATTATTGCGTCATCCTGTTGACCGTGTACAAATACGTTATTAACGTGTGCTGTTTGCCTTAATTTCCTGCAATACCTATGAAAGTTGATATCCTATGAAAACACTGGACTTGTCGTCCCTGCCACAGGGCTGAGGAAACTGGTGTCGTGACCGCCAGCAGAGCTAAGTCCCCCGGAAGTCAAATATACTGTCTCCAGTGCTCTTCGTTTATGAGTAATTCTTATATCATAACACTATGAACTTTTTGAGAATCGTTCACGTACACAATGCAAATATAAAGTGGATTGTTTTGTTTGTTTGTTTGTTTGTGTGTTTTGGTGTGTGTGGTGAGTGTTGTGTGTGTGTGTTTTCCTTTCTTTCTTATACCCTAAGCTTGGAATAAAACATTTAAAAAAGTCTGATTTTGTACATTATGCCATAGAAAGCAAATCTCCGTGTTCGCTAGGGGACAGGAAAATCAGCTAGGTTTTAATGATCTAAAACACATCGTTTCCAAATTACGTACATCAGAAGGGCGTTAGTGTATTACGGGTTGCGTTGGAACGTTATGTAATTTAATTTAGTATACATTTGTATTACACACAAACTTTAGCTTTCTCACTCATTCTCCTTAAAAAACGTTACCTATGCCAAGTATCACTCTCCTCCGTGCGCAATATATCGTTAAAGGGGGCACTAAGTTTTCTCTTCGCGTATTAATATGTACCGTCGATATTTAAGGTATTACGTCCAAAATTTCGGAGAAGAGACTGTACTCGTAACTAGGTACTCGTGACTCGTGTTTCCACACCACACATTTTCAGTGTGTCCAAAATTGTTTGTTTTGAGTAGAATGCTAACAATAAATATGTATTATTTACAGCATCGTCCCCATTGCAGTATACTGAAGTGTTCTTGCAATTTAACTATTGCTCTAGTTTTTGAACAAATTAAATATAAATGGTGTCATAACTTAAAGTACCATATTATTTTATCCCAGCCTCAGTTTAAAAATGTGACTTATCTAAATAATCACAAAAACACCTTTTTCTTGTGAGAATTTGGGACTTTTCCTGCGTGAGTGCTCTATTAGAATACCTCCTCTTACAGAATCAAATGTGTTTTCAGTGGACGTGGCAGATGTTCTGAATATAGGGTGGAACTGTTATGCTCAAGAATATTCCTCAGATACAATATTCTTAGATATTTACATTATAAGTCTTTTGGGCATTGCCTTTAGAAAGTAGTGTTTTATTTTATTTTATCCATATGTTCTTTTAGTTGTCTGTAGGTATTTCAACTTTTATTTCAATATTCTTTCATTGTTGTAGGTGAAATTAGGCCTGTCCTTGCCTATTCACGCTGATGTTCGAGAATTGAGGGAGCAGTTGGCATCTGACACAGGAATCAGTGAGCCTCACATGCTTCTCACAGAAGTAGATGATCTGGGCTTCCATCGGACATTTTCAGGTAACTACGAGCATTTAATTTTCAGAATTTATGTTAAAACTTCGGACTAGTGTCAATTAGAAACTGGTGAGGATGTTGTCAAAGTAATAGTAGTCTCGCCAAAATTGCGAATGGATGTCCAATTCTGGTTATTTTCTCATTAGCCAATTAATTCCCGCAATATTCAAAATGTTTGGATAAAGTTCGAAATAGAAACAGTATCGAAGCATACTGAGGACTTCAACTGGGTGAAGTTCACAATAACCAGCACGAAATGGCTAGGGTATATGAAGTACGTTCCACTGATGAGGAATAACAGGTAATAAGTGATAAACAGGGATCAAACTGCTGGTGGGAGGTTTCTAAGATGAGTGAGAGACAAGCTCTGTTGTTAATTGTTCCACTGTCGTAAATTTCTAATGATACCTCCCAGCCTGACTTCGCTATACTACATCTCAGTTCATTCTACTACGTATTTCCTAGTTGCCGAGACTCCGGTCTTCAGAATTTAATATTGAGTATGTAGAAAGGATAATTTCCAATGCATTTTTATGTCAAAATGCCTAACTCACAAGGTCTCACACACGTGAACAATCACTTTACTTTAGCCAGCTCCCAGTAGCCAATGCCAACATTCACCTTTTTTCGAATTGTAACTTGGTATAAATATGGTCCGAATGAATCATTTCGCGAAGAAAAAAAAACACACCTGTGTGTTCCGCATTATATTAGCAATAAATATTTCTGTACCATTTTGACCTCGGAAGGATAAATTACCGTAGAAAGTGGTATACGTAAGTGCATACGCGGTGGAAGATAAAATGATTTAATACAGCGAAAAGTCGATGTATATTTTAACGAGAATACACGTTTAGGGATTCTCTGATTCCGGAAAGTTTTAGTTTTTTTTTTTCCTCCCTCCAAAATGTCCGTCTGTCTTCCGTCCTTCATTCTTTTCGTCCGCTCTTCCTTCTGACATCCGTCCGTCTACGTGTTTCGGTTCCCTGCGAAGTCCGCGATCGTCAGTCCACCTGCAGCTGGAGACGGTGTCTCTCCTTGACTTGGTCATTGACGCTCACAAGCGTCAATACCCAGTTCATAAGGTTTCTAAATATATCGCAGTCACTGGCCAACATAATCTTCAGGGTGCCTCCTCTGGCAATGAAGATCAGATCGACGTCCTGTGGCCAAAAGCTTCCTTTACCTTTGGTAGAGCTCAAATTGCACTGCTCTTTCACTTCATTACACAATAGCTTGGTGGTCACTATGTGTATAATGTCGCACGTAACCTCGCATGACTCAATACGTCTAGCAATGCTTTTACAGACACAAGTTTTAGGTCAACGACCGAGCTGCGACCATTCATACAAAGGTTACGGACGGCCCCGTTTTGTGCAGAGGCAGACATCCAAACTGTCAAGGCTCTCCAGGAGAGCCACCCCGCGTCATCGTTACTCTGCTGCCCCATCCGTGCCCATTGCATTGAATGTCCCGCCATACAAGAGGCCTTCGTTCTCTCGCGTCATCTATTAGCCGATCGAGTTAACTCGAACTCCTCAACGATGCACTGGGTGCAGCATAGACCTATAGAGTTATACACCGAACCTTGTGTGTGTGTGTGGGTCTGTGCGGTGCGTGCGTGCGTCGTGTGATTGTGTGTGTGGTGTGTTCTGTAATGCGCGGCGGTAGTATTCAATATGAATACAAAGACACCTGGCGTAGTTAAAAGAGATAAAAAGTAATGATAAGAGATAACAAGTAAGTAAAAGTATCATATTTCAATACTATACTCTTCATCAACTTACAAAAACGACGTAGTTTCTGTAGCTGTGCAGTGGTGTAGACAGGTTAGTCTGGAAAGTAATGTACTTATGCTGCTCTCTTCATAAATCGAAAATGGGGTTCGCGCCGGGTAACCTGTATCTATCCCTCAGATGAGTGCATTCCATATATTATCTCTTGTCTGCGTGTTTCTTTTTTAATGATGACCTTTTTGTTTACACCTTTATACGTGACATATCTGAATGTTTATAATTTTTATTCTAAAGTTACTACCAACATATACATATAGCATGGCATCACTAGATGGCCTAAAATTTTGAGTCGTGTGTCTTCTTGTTGTCGCCCCGCAAACTTTGCTCATCGGAGATGTGAAAATTTTTCTGTGAACAATGAAACGGCGACTTTTTCCGACTTTCCATTTTAGGCTTGTTCCATGGTCTGTGTTTTGAAGTAATCTGGAAAGTGGTTTCCGACAAATGCTTCGTTTAAAACGAAGGTAATAAAGCACTCTTTAAATTGGGCCCGCCAAAAGTCTTGCCTAATTTTCCGGTTGAATCTTCTGGGATGTTCGAAAGTAAAAGTTTTCGAATAACGCGAGAGATGATCGGTGTACACCACAAGTTTTCTATTGGGTGATAACAGGTAATAGCTGTCCTCTTGCACACAGCTTCAGCACTGGGGTGCTACTCGGTGGGATTTTAGGTAACACTCCGGACCTGAAAGATCTACGCCGGAGAGAAGATGAGTAATAATACTTAATAATATATATATTATAATATAATATATAATTAATAAATAATAATAAATAATAATAATAATAAGTATAAAAACGCATAAGCCCTTTATGATACGTTGGACGAATCTGCCGACCTCTCTTACGTTTAGTAACATTGTTCCTTTGCAGCTTTAGTATAATGAGGGAACACAATAGTGCAAAATGCTACATGTTCAGAAATGCAATGTGGCGTTATAGCCTTGTCCGGATACACTATCTACAGTTCTTTCATTTTGCTGAATCGTATTATCCACGCACGTTTCTGCGCCCTCCATTTCGTTAGATGTAGGGGAATGGGGGGTTCATTTTTATTGACAGGACCATTTATGAATCGTAGCTCCGTTTTCGATGCAAACTATTTTTCATTAGGGCAGGAGCAAATCCTTCTTGGTTATTGTAGTTATTTCGGTATTAAGAGTTGTCAACTAAACTTGTGCATCTATGTTATTGAAAGCACTATATTGATAAGGAGTGGGGAGTTATGCTAAGCGCTCAAGAAACGTGCGTGTATACTCATGGTCGTCAGTACTCGAATTCGACTGTAATTATTAAATTTTATCGTTATTTAGATCTTGGTCAAATAGTATACTTAATTATTATGCGTTTTTTCTTATTAGGTCTCCGTGTGACGGTCAATACGTATTACAGTGTGCTGTTTGCCTTATTGCCTGCAAATACTATGAAGTTGATACCCTATGAAACACGACTGTCGTCTGCATAAAGCGGGGGCGAGGAACGGTGTCGTACCGCGCGACCGCTAGTCCCGGAGTCAAATATCTGTCTCCATGCTCTTCGTTATGAGTAATTCTTATAATCATAACACATGAATTGCAGAAATCGTTCACGTCACAATGAAATAGTAAAGTGGATGTTTGTTTGTTTGTTTTTGTTGTGTGTGTGTGTTGTGTGTGTGTGGTGTTGTGTTGTGTGTGTGTGTTTTCCTTCCTTCCTTTCTTTCTTTTATACCCTAAGGTTGGAATAACACTTTAAAAGAGTCTGATTTTGTACCTATTATGCCATAGAAGCAAATCTCCGTGTCGCTAGTGCGAGGAAATCACTAGTCTTTCTGTACTAAAACTACATGTTTTTCCAAGTACGTACATCAAAAGGTGTTGTGCTACGGGTGCTTGGCGTTATGTAATTTAATTAGTATCCATTTGTATACACAACAAATGTATAGCCTTTCTCACTATTCTTCCTTAAAAACGTTACTATCCAGTACACTTCCTGCGTGCGCAATATTCGTGTAAGGAGGGGCCTCAAGTTTTCTCTTCGCGTATATAATATGTACCGTCGATATTTTAATGGTATCGCCCAATAATTACGGAGAGACTGTACCTACTATATCGTGACCGTGTTTCCACACCACCATTTTCAGTGTGTCCAAAAATTGTTTGTTTGAGTAAGAATGACTAACAATATATTGTATTTTTACAGCATCGTTCCCATTGCAGTTACTGAAGTGTTCTGCAATTTACATGCTTAGTTTTTAACAATTAAATTAAATGGTTCATTAACTTAAAGTACTATATTATTTGATCCCGCTCAGTTTAAAAAGTGACTTATCTAAATAATCACAAAACACCTTTTTTCTTGTGAGATTTGGACTTTTCCTCGCGTGATCTCTTTAGAACACTCTCCTCTAGAAAAAATGTTTTCAAGTGGACGTGTGGCAGATGTCTGATAGTAGGGTGGAACTGTTATGCTCAAGAATATCCTCAGATACAATATTCTATGTATACATTAAAGTCTTTTGGCTTGCCTTAGAAAGTAGTGTTTTATTATTTTATCATCATGTTCTTTAGTTGTCTGTAGGTATTTCAACTTTTATTCCAATATCTTTCATGTGTAGGTGAAATTAAGGCCTCTTGCTATCCGCGATTTGAGAATTGAGGAGCAGTGATCTGACCACGGGAACAGAGCCTCACATTGCTTCTCACGAAGTAGATGATCGGGTTCCATCGGACATTTCAGGTAACTACGAGCATTATTTCAGAATTTTGTAAAACTCGGATTAAGTGTTCATTAGAAACTGGTTGGGATGTGTTAAAGTAAAGATAGTCTGCAAAATTGCGAATGGAGTCAATTTCTGGTTAGTTTCTCATGCAATGTTCCCGCCAATATTCAAAATGTTGATAAAGTTCGAATAGACAGTATCGAAGCAACGGACTTCCACTGGGTGAAGTTCACTAACCAGCAGAAAGGCTAGGGTATATGAACAGCTCGTTCACGATGAGGAATAAAGTAATAAATAAACAGGATAAACTGCTGGTGGGAGTTGCTAGATGATGTGAGACAAGCTCTTTGTTATTGTCCACTTCTAATTCTAGATGATACCTCCAGCCTGATTCGCTGTACTCATCGAGTCATTCACACGTATTTCCTATTTGCGAGACTCCGTCTCAGAATATTAATTGGTATGTAAATGGAATATTGCAAGCTATTTGATGTCAAATGCTAACTACAAGGTCTTCACACACGCTGAAACAATCACTTACTTTAGCCATCCGTAGCCAATGCACATCACCTTTTTTCGATATTGTACCTTGGTATAACTATGGTCAGAGCATACATTTCGGCGAAGAAAACAACAAACACCTTGTGTTCGCTTATTAGCAATAAATAATCATCTTTCCACTTGACCTCGGAGGATAATTCCCGTGAAAGTGTTATACGTAAGTGGTATCAGTTTTGTTTTTTTTCGCCTCTCAAAATGTCCCGTCTGTCCGTCTTCATCTTCTCGTCGTCTTCCTCTTCTGACATCAGCCGTTCTTTGAACAGCATTAGAAACCTCTAGGATTGTTTTTTTCGAATTCGCGATTTTGAAATATTCTTACGTTGAGATATGTCCTTGCAGCTATTGAACATTTCTCAACGGTTTCTCAAAAATTGCTCAAATTTGTC